>CANYBF010012838.1:0-25487 GCA_948192965.1 Dalechampia spathulata | reverse complement strand
TAAGATTAATCTTTGAATGAAATGAACTCGTCGCTTTTCATGAATCTCCAAGAATCCAAACGGACATAGTTTCATTCAAAGGTTGAGCGAATCATCGGGATAGTCCACCAAATGAGTTTGACTCACAATTGATGGTTCATTTTGTCAAATGAGTGTTGACTCATAATTGACGCAGCGTATTACAAGTTTTAGCGCATGTGACGTTGAGAAATGTATTAAGGTTAAACCCCAAACATATGCGATCGAGTATGATGTTATAAAACATATGCGATCGCCTATGACTTATGCACAAAACATACGCGATCGCGTATGTTTTCCTAAAAGATATGCTAAGCCCTAAAAACATATGCTAAGGCCCTAAAACATATGCACATGCACCAAAACATATGCACATGCCCAAGAGGTGTCCCGGAACGGGCCAGAGTTGGCCCAGAATGGCCCAGAAAGCCTTGAATCAACCCGGATTGGCCTAAGACTAACCCGAACTAGCCCAGAAACATCCCGGATCGATCTGGATCAAGCCGGTCCAAAATCAGGGTGCGACACTTAGCCTGCGTCAACGGTAAGCCCGTGATGAAATCCATCATAATCTGATCCCATTTCTACTCTGGGATCTAATAGAGTACAGTCAAACTGTAGTGTTAGAGTAGCATCTAACTCAAAGTATCGACAACTGAATTAGCTTTCCCTAGTTGGTAGTCGATTACACAATCGTAATCCTTAATAAGCTCAATCCAGTGTCGCTACCTCAAGTTCAACTCTTTCTGTGTACCCAGATATTTCAAACTCTTATGATCTGTGTACATATAGCAGAGCTCACCGTACAAATAATGTTGCTAGATCTTAAGTGCAAAGACAATCATCGCTAACTCCAGATCGTTCGTGGGATAGTTCCTCTCATGTGTCTTCAATTGCCTCAAGGCATAGGCAATTACTTTCCGATCCTGCATCAGAACACATCCTAAAAAATTCAATGAGGCATCACTATAGATCACATATGCTTGACCCGGAGTGGGTAGTGTAAGAACTAGAGCTCGTGTCAAACATGCCTTCAGTAGCTCAAAACTTTCCTGACATTCCTCTGACCAGACAAAAGGAACGTCCTTCCGCAACAACATCATCAAGGGCAAAGCAATCATCGAGAAGCCCTTAACAAACCTCCTATAATACCCCGCTAAACCTAAGAAACTAACCTCACTAACATTCCTGGGAATCTGCCAGTTAAGCACATCTTCCACCTTACTTGGATCCACTCTGATCCCCTCTACCGAAATCACGTGACCTAAGAACACTACTTGATCAAGCCAGAAATCACACTTTGACAACTTGCCAAATAGCTGCTTCTCCCGCAGTCGTTGCAACACCAGTCTCAAATGAAAATCATGTTCCTCTTGGGTCTTAGAATAAACCAGAATATCATTAATGAACACCACCATAAACTGGTCCAGATAATCAATAAATACCATGTTCATCAATGCCATAAATGCTGCTGGTGCATTCATTAAATCGAATGGCATCACTAGAAATTTGTAATGCCTATACTAAGTCCTGAACGCCGTCTTAGCTACACTACCTTCCTTCACTCACAATTAGTGGTAGCGTGATCTCAGGTCAATCTTACAAAATACTGCTGCACCATTAAGCTAATAAAAAAAATCATTGATATGCGGCAACGGGTATCGATTCTTGATCATCACCTTATTTAGCTGTCTGTAGTCTATAAACATCAGAATAGTCCCATCCTTCTTCTTCACAAACAACACAGGCACACCCCAAGGTGAAACACTCGGGCGAATAAAACCCTTATCCAGTAATTCTTGCAGTTGCACCTTCAACTCCTTTAATTCCGTCGGTGCCATTCGATAAGGTGTTATCGATATTGGTTCTTTACCCGGTAACACCTCGATCTCGAACTCTACCTCCCTCTCAGGTGGTAACTCTGGCAACTCCTTTGGAAACACATCAGGGAAGTCGCACACTGTTGGAATCTTGGACAACTGTACTCTCTTCCATCTCCTATCCATCACATGAGCTAACACTGCCTCACAGCCCTGTAACAGCAACTTCCGCACAGTTACAGCTGTCACTAACCTTACTGTCATTGACGGCACGTTACCCTTAATCAGAATCGTGCCCTAATCAGGAGATTGCAGAGTCACTGTCTTCCATTGACAGTCCATCACCACTTCGTACCTCGCTAACCAATCCATCCCCAGTATAATATCATACTCTCGGAATGGCATCTCTACAAGGTCAGACAAGAAACAGACACCCTGTATAATTAAGGGACAACGCCTGAACACCCTATTAACAACCACATCTCTACCTAGTGGGCTAGAAACCACTATCCCATAATCTAGACTCTCACTTGACATCTTAAGAAATCAAGCAAATCCAACATCAAGATATGAATGCAAAGAACTAGGATCAAACAACACTAAAGCATCATGATCAGAAATGAGAACATTACTGAGCACCATATCTGTAGCTTCTTGCTCCTCTTGGTGCACCAGATTATAAACCCTAGCAGGAGCCCCAACAACCTGATTAACGGACCCCTTACTGGTGCCACGTCCTCCACTATCTTGGCCTCTCCCTCGGCCTCTACCTCTCTCTGACCCTTGTGAACCCACAAAGATAGGTCTCTGCTGCTATGGCTGCTGCTATCGGGCCTCTCCCTCCATAACAGAATGTACTGGCCCACCAGACCACTCTGGGCACTCCCCAACATAGTGACCAACACCGCCACATCTGAAGCACAGGTTACTGCCAGCCTTACAAGCCCTATAATGGGTCAAACTGCAATTACGACAGAGATACAGTCCGGTACCTGTAATGCCATTATACGAAACAGGTCTCCCACTCTGCTCTAATTGAGGTGGCATCTATCGCACATCTATCAATCTTGGAGGAGAAAAACTCCTAAACTTGCCCCTCTTCGAAGAACTCGAAGAAGAACCCGGTCCCCTGTACGACCTCCTCATCGACTCCTATTGAGCATCATCCTCAAGTATCGTCCGCTTGAGATCTAATGCATACTTTGAGGGTCAGCCATACTTTGAGGAATGGTCTTCAACCATTCGTATGCATCCTCCTGTAGTAAAGAGATGGCATATTCAAACTTTGCCATCTTTGGGCACTTCAACTGGCGCAACAGTCTCTGTGTTTGCTCTAACCATACCTCAGCCACATACGGATCCGTCGTACCAACAATATTAGTGGCTCTGTACGACTGCAACTTAGTAAAATCCAACTTGTACTCCTGCCTCTGCTCCACTGGAGGTAGGGTAGGAACTGCAGGAAATGCCTGACTCTGTGCCTAAAGGAAACACATGAACTGGGTAAACTGGGTTGCCATCGAGTCAGCAGTCAAAGCCTCTGCCTACTTACCCGCACACTCTCCTGATCCTGAGGAACTCTCTTAGGGACTAAAGTTATCCCCACCTTCCTCACCGATATTTAATCATCTATCAGTCATCAAACCTAATCTGTAGCACATAAACAAGAGTCCTACGGTCAGCAGTGGTCCGGACAAGCAACACTCCTTTACTGTAACTTAACACTCAGAGGCAGTAATCGTAGGAATCCATAACAAAGACACGTTGAGCTAAACCATAACTCTGATACCACTTAAACATGTCACACCCAGTCCATACTTAAAGCGACATGCTCCCGTAGCATATACAACGACCTCCCATACGGAAAACCACTGTATACACTATAAGGGATACCTGTACAAGTATAAAAAGACATCGTATGGGGACAATATACTATATGGTGGTGCAATCGTACAATAGACTAGAAACAACCCTGGATATCATCATACTTTCAATTAAATGAATAGATCACTGAAATAAGGTATATTCATTAATATACAAAGGTTTGAATTACACTATCCGTATAAGTCTCCACCAAAATACATAAATACTATTGCCTCTATGTTATACACAAGCAACAATAGATAGGCTAACAAAAAGAAGCATGCTCGGCTGTCCTGGACCACCTCGAGATTGGGATTGCTGCAGAATCCGCCTCCCCACTGATACGGGCAATCACTGCTCTAGGCCCTCTACAGTAGGCTCGGAACCTACGTTCATCAATTGATAAATGTTGAGTTTAAAACTCAGTGGTGCTAGCTAACATATAACTCATATAACAGGAACAAGCATTTCAAACAACAGGCAATACAATGCAATACTATGCTTGCCCCCTTCTCTCTTTTTCTATTTCGTACTCTCATTTCCCCTTTTTCGTCCAATATTGCACAATTCTTATCCATGTTGGGTCCCTATGTACCGGTACTCAACTCTCGAAGGAGGACAACTGTAATCTTGGCCCTTAGGCCCATTTTTAACTATGTCTCGAGACTCAACTCCCGTGGGAGGCAATATAATATACGATTCCATTATGGAATCCTGTAATATATGACCCAGCATGCCTTATTCTCATTTTCTCTCACTCTGTTAAGACATTCACGAATCCCATATGTCATGATCATGCTAAAATGCAAGAGTGCCTTATCATATCTCAATCAGAAAACATATTACGCGATAAATAAAGAGCTCACATCTCAAGGCAATAGACAAATACGAGAATTCAATCCCCAAACATCATTTTCTAAGCCTTACCTGACTTAAAACAACAAAAGAAGCAAGGAACAAACCAATACAAACTAGTACTGACTAGCACTAACTAGCACTAACCTGTTCGAAGTAAAGCTTCTAGTGGTTAATCACTCCTCTAAGCTTCTAGCCTTGCAAAATCAACTCTGAGATACTTAATAACCTGAAGGAAGATTGATTCTGGGGGTTTAAGGATGTTTGGAAAGGGTTTAAGGAGAAGAAAAGGAAAGAAAGTCAAAGAAAAGTCTAAGTTTATCCTCTTAAAAATGATGTTTTAAGTCACGTACGACCATACCAACACTCTGTACGCTCGTACTAGCTTTGGTAAGCCCGTACGACCTCAAAGTTCCTGACAAACCCATTTTCCTGTGAGGTACGGTATGGCCGTACAACCTCTTGGTGTGTCCGTACCATTTCCAGGAAACTTGGTATGCCTGTACGGGTATCCGTACGCCCGTATCGAGCCTTAGAAAATCAGGACATGCACCATTTAAACCCTAACTCTCCCAGAACCTGCTAAAAACACTCCAAACCAAGCTTAAACTCAGTAAAATAGCTGTCCCTCATCCAACCGAGAAGTCATGCTTCCCGATAAGGCAACAGCACCACTAACACAATCACAACCAAGCTCATATATCCATATATATACATACATACATACATACAAAGAATACATCAAACAATACAACATCGTATAGCCAAACACATATGAATACAGACCTCTATACATATAATATACACGTCACTCACGTGGATGTAACAAATATTTATTTAAACACATACTTGCTTTTCTTCTTGTCGTTATCCCAATGCCACATAACTATATCAATTTTTTTTATCACTAATACCTATCACATTATAAATTCTTTAACATCACGTCTATTTTTAAATTTAATAATCATAAATTCCTAAGATTATCTTTCAATTATTTTCATGTCATATCCATGCATTTAAATTTAATTCCTCATTTACATACTAATAATTTAGCTCAACCATGTCTTTTTATACTATTGGTACAATGGTTATACATGTATTCAATTTTGCATGCAATATGCTTCTTAGTTTCTTTAGATTGTAGTATAACTCTAAAATCAGAATTATCTAATGGTGATAATGCATGTTTATAATAATAATTTAATAATTGTTGTTGTTGTTATTATTAACTTAATCCAATACAAAGTATTTAGCTATGTAATTTTGTTGAAAAAAGTCTTTCGTTGGTTAATGCCAAGTTATATGACAATGTCATCTTAGCACCTTTGAGTAGCTTTTATTAATTATAACAAAACTCACTTCTGCATTAGCATCATTTTGGTAACTCATACTCATTCACCGTGTGCTATATTTTATCTATTAGATTGTTTATTTTCACTCATGCTTATGCCCTCTTTTCAATAATAAGTAAACTTTTATCAAACACACTTTCACATATGCTCATAATTATGGGCACAATCAGATGCAAAAATTTTGGCCAATGCTTCTATAATAATAGCCACATCCTTTTGCATATAGGAAAGAAATAAGGATATGCATGCTCATTAATGAATTTCAATCCTTGTCCTATGTTCACGTCACAATCCCAATATCCTCTAATTATAATTGTAATAATAATTATTCAGTACATAGCGAGGTTTCTTCTTTATTTATGCATTTGCCTTGGTCAAACCCAATTGGAAAAATTAGGAGTTAATCACATTAACATGTAAATGTCATTCTTATTAATATTCATTTGCAATACACTCATATGTCCCATATAAGAACTCATGTATCATGATAATCACCTATCTTGTAATCTAATATACTTACATATAATTCATATGTACCATGTCTCACAATTCAATATTCCATTTGGCATCACTACCCTTCATTAATATATATTATTATTATTATACACTCCCACCATTAACTCGATCAATTTACATAATATTCATTATCAATTAAATCTAATTTTACATTTGCACATTTGTAACATTTACACATTATTAAATAGTTAATCAATTATTCAATACTCCTAGCAATCTCACCCCAAATTCCCATATTTCAATATTTGACCATGCATGTAATCTTTAGCCACAAAACCATTTGGTTATCTCTATAATTGACATATTAAAACCAATTTAATTCATACATATAATTTACCTTGTATCAACTATGTATCCATAATAAATTCTGATATTTATTTAAAAATGTGCATTAGTTTCATCTATTTAGCTTTTACTTTTGACTCAAAATTTTATCTTAACCATCACTAGTATCTCATATGGTAAGTGTACATACGCTTATTCTACTTGTTTGATCTTATGGCTACCCAATATTGATTGCTACTTACAACAATAAATTATTATCAACATAATTATGTAAAATTCCATTTAATTTAAGCCCAACCAACCAAAACTATGATAGAAAAATTTATCAATTTAATCCTTTTGCAAAAATACATGCACTCAATCTCAAGTAGAACTTGCGACATATGTTATTCTATTTAATAAAAACATAACATTCTTATATATATTTATGTACTTACCATGAATCTTCCATGTTTAGGGTTCTCTTCTTCATCAATTCCTTATAGTAAGTAAGCAAACTCTAACGGTCATGACCCCTCTCTATCCATTCTTTTCCTTCCTTGCATGTTAAGTTTTTAGTTACATCTCTCTTTCCTAATTAATTTCTATATTCTTAAATTTTTACCAAATTGAATTTTGAGCATCATGTTCATCCTCCCTCACCTCATGAATCTTAATAATTATCCCCCTTCCCCCATTTCTCACCGCTTTCTTTTACTATAAAGCTGAGAAAATTTATTATAATATTTTTTATTATTATTTCCATGCCTTCATCCAAGTATTTATATAATGCATAAGAACATTCCTGTACATGCTAAGATGGGCCTTTTAATATTTAATATAGACTCAAGTGATAAAATAAAAAATAAATATTTCAATTGCTACCTTACTTCTGGATTCTTCTACTTATCCTTGTCCATTTAACTTTCCTTTCTTGAATCCCATCCCTTACTTTACTCTTTATTCATTCATTTTCTCATTCCCTCTACAAGATGGAAACAATTTGTGAATGGAAGTTTTCATCTTGGATAATAAGTTCTGAAATCTTAATACACTTACAGATTTTGTAAACAAATCTACCAATTATTGATATGTTCTCATGTGTGTTGGTGTAATGAATCTAAATTCCATCTAATTTTGAAAAATGTGGCAATCAATCTCTATATGTTTCATCCTCTCGTGAAACACTAGGTTAGCAATAATGTGAATCATCGCTTGATTATCACTAAAATGTGAATCATCGCTTGTTTATGGAGTTTGACTTGAAAATCTAATAAAAGGTATGATATCTACATGGGCTCACAAATAGTTTTTGCCTTGCTTCGATATTCTACCTCCATCATTGATCAATTGACATTGGCTTATTTTTTCATTTTCCATGAAATATGCACTTCTCCCATAATGCACTTCTCCCATAATGATACTAAACTCCGTAAGCGACTTCCTCATCATTTTATATGTTACCCAATCTACATTACAGTACACTAAAATTTCTATTTTTTTTACAAGGAAAAATAAAATCATGATTCAAGCATCCTTTTGAATACCTTACAATGTGAAGGACAATCGAATGATGATTTTGATACAATGTTTGCATATAGTGGTTGAGCTATTATATTGTATGTATTATGTTTGGTCGAGTTAGACCCAAATAAAGAAGTTTCTTGATTAATCGCTTGTATGCTTCTGGCTCAGTTAGAAAATCACTCTAATCCAGATCCAAACTTTACCCTTTTAGAAGTGGAAAATCCAACACCTTTGCATTTTCAAGTCCTACTTTTGACACTAAATCTATGATATATTTTTTTTGATGCACAAACATCCATGTTATGGATCATGAAACTTCTAACCCTAGAAATTACCGTATGGAGCCCAAATCCTTGATGGTGTATTCTCTATCCAAGAATTATTTGATGGCTTGTATATTGAGTAATTGAGTTCATGTGATTAGGATATCATCTACATATATGAGTAAAGTAAGAAAATTACTTCTAGTGCCCTATATGAATAAACAAGTATCATGTTGAGACTATTGAAACCCAAAGTTAAGTAACCTTTTCATTAACTCTTTGTTCCACATTCTACTTGCCTGCTTTAGACCATACAAACTTTTAATTAATCTACAGTATTCTTCTAGTTTTATATACAACTCTTCTTTAATATGAACATGTAAATAGGCATTATTGGTATTTAATTGTTGTACGAGCCATTGCTTGGATGCTACTAAAGCTAGAGAAACTCTAACTATCATGTGTTTTGTAACAGGAGAGAAACTATCATGATAGTCCACTCCTGGTAGCTGATTGTATCCTTTTGCTACCATTCTTGCTTTGTATCTTATTACAGATCCATCAATGATGTATTTTATTTAGTGCACCTACTTGGAATCAATTGCCTTTTCCTTTTTGGTAAAAGGTTATAATGAAAACTGGGTACATATAAGGTGTTTTATAGGGTCATTTTGGGGTGTAAAGGTATGTGGCTTGTATTCTTGAAATTTTTTGATTTACCATCTAGAAAAGAAACCTTTGAATTTATTATGATTATGGGTTCAAATGTAATAAATTATTTGGTATCATTTATCATGTGTAACATCACCCTTGTGTCTACTATCCAATTTCTATTCAACTTTAAATTTGTTTGAATAAAATGATAAGATGATTTACCTGCACTATCAATGACAAATGCACATCCTACCATTTCTTGTGTTTCTCCTCCTTGCATATATTTCTGCATCTCCTATTGGACTATATTTGCTATTTTCATGCTCCAAGATTCTTTATGTAACTCTAAAGGATCTTCCATAATTGCATTTGCCTTCTCCTTCTTTTTCTTTGGATTTGTGTATCAGTCCAAATAACCATGAATTTTGAAACATGTATCTTTAGTGTGTCCTATCATATTACAGTGGCTATATTTCATCCCTACTATGTCCCTGTCATTGGGTGACCTTTGAGCTTTGTTACGAGCTACTGATTATGGATATGATGAGAAAACTACCAATGCTTGTGAATTGTTATACCCAATCTGAACCTTTTTTTTTTCAACATTTAGAACCATTACATAAGCTTTGTTGATGCGTAGTAATGGCTCCATGATCAATATTTAGTTCTTAATATGATCATATCCTTCATATAGTCCTATCAAAAACTGTATAAATCTATCATTATTCTTAATATTTCTCATGTTCTCAGCATTTTCGCACTTACAAACTTGAATCAGCCGTATACATGTAAGCTCATCCCCTAACCATTTTAACTTCATGAAGTATATCATTACTGTCATGTCTACTGGAACTAGATTACTAATTTCTCTTTTGATTTAAAACATCAAAGGTATAATACTTTCTCTAAAATGTTCTTTTAACTCATCCCATAATGCTTTTATAGATACAACATAGATAAATGATTCAACTAGATCTTCAGATAAAGAGTTTAGAAGCCATGATATTACCATGTAATCAGCTTTCGTCCATTTTGTATGTTTTACGATGTCGATTATTGGTTCCTGACATGATCTATTTATGAAGCCCAACTTATCTTTTGCTTGCAGTGCCAGTATCATAGATTTACTCCATGGTATATAGTTTCTACCATTAAGTAGTACACTAACTAGAACTAATCTAAGTTTATCGGTGTTGCTAAGGGTGATTGGATTGTATTGGATGAAGCAAGAGCATTAGAAACTTCTCCTAATGCCATGAAAGTTTGTTAAAGTTTATTGTACCCACTCTAAACCCGCTCTGATCCATGTATTTATATACTACAAAAGAACATTATTGTACATGCTAAGATGGGCCTTTTAATATCTAATACAGGCACAAGTGAAAAAAATAAAAAATAAATATTTCAATTGTTACTGTACTTTTGGATTCTTCTATTAATCTCTACCTATTTAACTTTGTTGTCCTAAATCTCATCCCTTGCTTTACTCTTTGTCTCCTCTGTAAACTCAAAAATTTATTCATTTATTTTCTCAGAAGCTTACCAAGAGGCAACTTTTACCTTATTCAAAAATTTTAATCTCCAAGCTACTTTTCCGCTGGTTGCTTTGCTTAATTTATTAAAATACAGTTTCTCCTCACTTATTTATATTAATTTAATTTATTTATAACTCAAATATGGAAAAATGTATCATGAAAACACCCATTAACTAAATATTATAGCATATTAATCATTCGATTATTATTTTGTTTCATTTAAACATCTATTCCGTTAATTTATTATTTCTTAATTGGTACCTTATTATTACATTTATACTTTAATTAAGGTACAAATTCACTTAACTTATGACTTACATAACTATTCAATAGTTTTAAATATTTATTATTATTATTATTATTATTCTATTATATATATATATATTTGTTACTTTCTTTTAATTTCTTCTAAAATTCAAATACATATATGAAAACAAAATTATTATTCAAATATATGTAACTGTGGATGTGACATTTGACTCTTCTAATGGTAGGAGAGGTCTCCAAGGTTCATCGGTTATTGGGAGTTTCCAAGGTGGTGACATCTTGAAGAGATCACATAGTGCTACATTTGGAGCAATACCATTAAGACTAGAGCTTGATAATCTTAATGGACCTCTTGATTATGAGAATCTTTAAGATTTTATTAAGGGTCAATTGATGTAGCCTTAGAACCTATACATTTATGATGAGCTAGATTAACCATACAAGATATCCTTCCCAATGTTAATGAAGGATAAGATTGAATTCAATCTATTGAACACCATTCATTTAAGCAACTGTAGTGCATTAGCATGCTTAACACTATTAATCTGACCATGTTTGACTTATGCAAGTACCTTAGGATACGATGGTTGATGTGACTTGGCTATTGATTAAACTGCACCATTATCATAGTGTCAAAGAATTATTCAACCTAAAACTTTAAGCTGTTAGGTACGGTCCATGAATGGTTTATATTTAACATGCCCCCATATGTGAATGCCCATTTGAGCTTGAAGCATGAACATACATAAGCCTACATCCACCTTATGATTAATTTAATTGACTAATAATTGGGGTTATCATGGATTGAACTCTCAACCTTTAAGTCATAGAGGCTCTGATACTATATCAAAGAACCATTCAACCCAAAAGCTTAAACTATTAGGTGTGGTCTATGAATGGTTTATATCAAATGCATAACTTTAAGATCTTGACATCTAGGTGTGCACTTATTAAGATTGTGTTCATGATATCTATGCCTGTACACATGACTTAAATACCTATATAACTATGCAATGCATATGAGTTGGTGCTCTAAGAGAGAGGATTGAGACCGCTATACCCAAATGACCTAAGAGATAGGTAGAGTGATCACTAGATTGATTATCTACTTAGAGTGTTACAACATCAAGGTGTGTGACAATCCTGATCAGAATAAGGGACAATCAGGTGATGATGATGCATATAGAAAACATGATGCCTGTCTCCATATGCATGACATAGTAGCTTTGTAACCTGTATTAAAATAATAAGTAGTGTAGAATAGGGTAACCTCTTATGACAAATGAGCCTAGTACACTAGGTTATGGGTGTATAAGTTTTGGATGCTTTTAATGGCTTAGAGCTTGTACCTTTTTAGATTTATCAGTGAGACCCAAATATGTTTACTTAATGCTTTTATTCTTATGTAAGAATACTTTTATATCTATTCATCTATTGAAACATGACATATATGTTTTTCTTTTTAGGAATTAAGAATGACTTAGCAATCACTATTTATTTTTATTTTACTTCTCACTAATAGGGTGATACTAAGTGGGGTTGATTAAGCGAGTTTAGGCTCAAGTACCTAAAGACATTCTAGAAAGTCTTCATTAACTCTACTTTATTGAATGCAATAATGTAGTTTTAGGATCAAATGATACACATCTTCCAGTTTAAATGTGTGAAGTTATGCTTAATGTACAAGGAGTTTATTATTATCCTCAAAGTCATATGTAGCATGATAGTGGTGCTTACTATGTTGGTGTCTGTTGATGAGGTGATTTCGTACTTGATGAAGGTGTTCAATACCAACCCTACCACAATTAGCTCACTATTGACTATAAAGAGTTATGTGAATCTTATTGCTATCTTTTGGCTATGCAACCATAAGTTAGTGACTACCCCCTCATGGGTAAGAGTAGTTGTATATAGATTGTTGGTGTAGTTTTGGTTTATCGACTCATCCAGCCATAGGGATCTAATGATTGGTCTAGTAGTTGACTAGATTGAGTAGGGTTGGATCTCTTTCTTGATGATCATGGTAGAGACAATCCTTAGGTTAGATAGAGTAAAGTAAGGTCAGTCTGAGGGCTTTAGTGGTACTATACTACTACTACAAGTATGATTTCTAAGTCATCTTTTCAGGTTTTCAACTTAGAAAAATTATATTTTTACCTTAATTTTTACTTGAGTAACTTTTTATGAGATTTTTAGCTCATTAGGATCTTCTGATATTTTTAAGACACTAATTTTTACCTTAGTTGCCTCCTTGGATTTTCAACTTAGTAGGTCACTCTAATTTTTACCTAAGCAACCTTTTGTAAGGTTTTCAACTAAATAAGCCTTTTATTTTGTTTTATTTTCTTTTTTATTTTTTTTATAAATCTGGCTTTAGGAGAAGCTAGGGATCTTGGTACCATCAGCAAGTGATCTACAGAGATATACACCTTGTAGCAATATAAGGAGAGGCTACACCTTTAATGGGATAAGATATTGACTTTCAATAGTTGGGTGGAGTGGGTGGGGTCATCTCTAAGAGTGAGGTTAGTGGACCTATCCTTGGTGTATATACAACATATGATTGTTAAGATATGCATTGACTATATTCTATTAGCAGGATTCAGAGTCTGCACCCATCACAGTCCTACCAGAGTTTACCATTAGTATTATCATAAACATATTATCCCTCAATCATTGTTAGAGTTTGATGGAGGATGATTATTATCCTACTTCTTAGAGCATGTGGAGAGGACTTGGCCTCATCACAATATAGTGCTAGTACAGATCCCTGGAAATGGATATACTATAGATAATGCATATAAGTTGTGGGTTATGCACCATGATTAAGAATCTGTACTACAAAGATTGTTAGTCAATGAAATCATATGCAAGAAAGAAAGAACATGTTTTATATTTGTAACTAGCATCACTTATGGCTAAGTTCATGAACATGTATTCTATTTGCATTAATGAGATTAAAATATTTGCATAAAAGATGTTAAAACTGGTATAAAAGATTCAATATGCATCAAACTTAACTTCTATCTCTAACTAGTCTCTTCTAAGACATTTTGATAAACTATTACAACACTCTCCTTATGCTTTAAGAGCTCTAACTTTTATATGAGCCATCCAAGTGGATTTTTAGTTCATTAAGCAACTTTTACCTTATATCTTAACTTTTGCATGAGCTTGTTTGGTAAGTTTTTAGCTCACCAGACTTTTATTTTATTATTAGCTTTCATTTTGCCCTTTCTATAAACAAAATATTTCTTCCATCCATTTAGAGAAGTAATCAATAGCCATTAGTATATATTGATGTCTATTAAAACCATTAGGATGAATCTCACCCATAATATTAATTCCCTAAGATGAGAAAGGCCATGGCATCATAAAATTCAGCAATTTGATCAATATAATGTGATTCAAATCTCCATGTATCTAACATTCATGATGTCTCTATATAAATTGTATGCAATCTGTCTCCATGGCAAGCTAGAAATAATCTTGGTGCAAGATTTTTTTGTACAAAGCAAATCCATTCATATGAGATCTGTTAGCACTAGTGTGCACTATCTGCATGATTTTCTCAATCTCATTCCCTAATATGCACTAAAGTTGTAGACCATCAACCATTCTTTTATAAAGAGCACCCAAATGCCAAGTAAAATTAGTTGTTAATCTCCATAAAGCTAGCTTATAATTTTTATTTGCATCTTCTAAGTAAGCACTAGTTCTCAAAAAATTCATGATATAAGTATACCATGGAGTCTCATCATACTAGTCTAGCACCATAACCCACTCCTCTTATAGTAAGGGATCCTTGATTGCTCAATAATTATAGGCTAAATTTAACTTTGCAAGTGTTCATACACTAAAGCTAGTATGGTTAAAGCATTGATCATCTAATTTTCATCTTATAGAGTATGAATGAACTTACAGTAACTGAAATTGCAAACTATGAGCTTCATGTACTTAGCATAAGGCTTAAGCCTCTCTTCTCTGACTTTTCACTTAACTATGGACTAGTGAATCATAAGCATTGAATCACCAAACACCTCAACTTCTTAGGCATTGATCATTAATAGAACTTCAAGCCCAAATAGACACACTTCATATTTTGCTATGTTATCAGTAACTGGAAAGCTTAGCCACTTTTGAAAGCATAATCAGTTCACCTTCTAGAATGAGCAACATAACTCCAACACCTATACCTCTTTTATTGATCATGTCGTTGACATGCAGCTGCCATTTTTTAATGCGTACTACTCCTAAATTTTCATATGGAAATTCTAGTTTGAAAGTTTTAGAATCATCGATTGCCTTAGATGCTAAGAATTTAGTAATTGTTATACCTTTAATGACTTTCTTAGTGATGTACTACACATCAAATTTAGACAATAAAATCAACCACCTAGAAAGCTTTCCCACCAACAAAGGATCTACACACAAGCACTTCATAGGTTTGACCCTAAAGATTGCCTGCACTTGATATGATTGAAAGTAATGATTTTCTTAGTAACCAAAACTAGCCATGCATAACTTCTCAATTATATCATACTTATACTATATTAGTAACAGTTTCTTACTTAAATAGTAGATAACATGCTTAATTTTGGCTTCATTTTCATAAGCTATCATCGCTCTTACTAACTTCTCTTCTAAGGCTAGGTAGAGCAATAATGGCTTTCCCAACCAAGGTGGTTGTAGAATCGATGGGCTAGAAAGATAATACTTCACTCTCTTAAATGTAAACTCATGATTCTCATCCTAAACCAAAGGTTGGTTCTTCCTTAAAAACTTGAAAATTGACTCACACATGGTCGTGAGCTTAGTAATAGAGCTTATTTGTTGACCCTGACTTTTCACCATTGTATTATGCACATAGGCCCCTGTGTCCTCCACTGTGTGTTCTGGTGTACAGAACATCTCAAAACTGGTGCGGCCCACCATGGTGCCTGGCGGGACCTGCCACATATTCTGAGTGTTTTGTGCATACAGAACACCCTTCCCTGTTGTCTACGTGAGGCAAAATACTTGAAATGTAAACTATTGCATTTTTGGCCCTGGGCACTATTCATCATAAATAGTGCACAGGTAGGGCCCACTAGGTAAAAGCGGGGCCCGCAGACCCTAATAACCCATTCTATGTATTCCGTACTTACAGAATACATTTCCTAGTTGCCTTATGCAAGGCACAGTGCTTGGCATCGCAAATGCCATCTTCCGGGCCCACTATGCTATGGGGCCCACCTAAGGTATTAATGGGGCCCACTGCCCCTATTAGCCTATTTTGTATATTCTGTACTTACAGAATACATTCTATGCCTGCCTACATGTGGCAGGATACACAGAACGTAAAGTATTGCATTCTGGGCCTAGGTTACTATTCATCATGAATAGTACACAGGCGGGGCCCACTTTCCCCATCAGCCTATTCTGTGTATTCTGTACTTACAGAATACATTTTGCTGTTGCCTTACGCAAGGTATATCCCGTGGCATCCCGAATACCTCATTTCTCGGCCCATTATGCTATGGGGCCCGCCAAACACTAGTGGGCCCACTTCTTACTATAGTTCACTTTGATCCATTCTGTACACACAGAATACATCCTACCTGCTACCTTACTTGAGGCAAAGCGCTTGGCACGCTGTTTGCTACATTCTAGGCCCTTTTATACCATGAGGCCCGCTGAAGCACTATTCATCATGAATAGTACACATGTGGGCCCACCACCCGACTTGGCCTATTTTGAGTGTTCTATGCATACAGAACACATTTTCACTAATACCTACGTGAGATACGACCTTCTGGCACGCTGAATGCCATTTTGGGCCGAAATAGGATCGCAAACCCTAAAATGGGCCCATTAGCTGAAACTCGGTGTTCGGGGCCGAATTTGAGAAAACTTATAACTGCAAAGTTTCTCAAAATATCAATTGCACTTCAGTTGACATATGGCGCACATCCAGTTTTGCCAGTACGAGCCGGCGTGCATAGGATAAAAATGCAATGTATGATGCATATTGCCCTATGTGCACCGCACATTACATAGTAAAGACATTTGGTCGGGAGCCTTCTCGGGATAAAATTTGGAAAAACTTTGTTCTACAAAGTTGTTCCTCACATTGAATAACGCTTATACGCTTCGGGGTACATCCCGGAAGTAATCATAGTGGGCCCCATGTGACGGGTCAAAAGGTGATGTGCACTGCACATCACCTGATGTGCGCAGTACATTGACAATGTGTGGTGCACATCACATGATGTGTGGCACACATTGCCTTTGAATTTTTCAAATCCAGGCAAAAATTACAAAATTGCCATGCCCGATTTTTGCTCTATAAATATAGAGCTTGGGGTCTATATTTTGGATCCCAAAATTGCTCTAGAAGCAAGGTAAAACTCTGCCAAAATATTCTCTCAATTAACTAAACACTTAATTAATTAAATCCTTAGATTTTAGGACTTAATTGGCTTAGTTAGGCTCCCTAAGCACGGAATGAAGCAAGATCCAAAAGAAAATCCGACCGGAATAAGGTAAATTTCCCCCTTTTCTTCAATTTTCTTGATTCTGTCACTATTTTGCAAGGGATGTGCTGCGTACATCACCCCCAAAATTTCCAGAAAATGCTATTTTTCTCCCGTTTTCGCTCGGTTTTTCTCTAGATCTGGTCAATCCAAGGCCATTCAAGGGTTTTCCATGCTTTGGATGACTTGGGTCTGCCCTCAATCTAGCCGGATTTTAAATAATGTTAACTTTAAAATTATTTTTCATGATTTGGATACAAATCCATCAGCAAAAATCCATTTTTGGGTTCGATCTACCTAGATCAGGGTCGGATCAAGGGTTCCTGCTGAAACATTTTAAGTTTTTCCTATATTTTCTTTGCCATGTGCGCCACACACACCCTATGTGTGGCACACATTGGCTTATGTACAGCGCACATAGGTCTCGATTTTCACAGAAAAACTCAATTTTTGCCCGAACCGCTTTTAGATCTGACAAATTCAACAACTCCAGTGGCTTTTCCATGCGATTGGGGTTCTGGATCTGTCAAATATTGTCCAGATCTACTTGATTTTGGCTTTAAAATCATTTAATTCAATTAATTGCTTAATTAATTGTTTGGTTTGCTAAACCGGAGGCCGATTCATGCTCAAAATGAGGTACTGTCTTCATTAAAGTTGTTGGATTTTGTCTGTAGTTTATTTCTGCAGTGACAGATTTAATTTTCTTGCAGATTGGTCTCTGATGTGCACCACACATCATGGGATGTATGCCACACACAGTCAATGTGTGGCGCACATCACCTGATGCGTGGTGCACATCCCTCGCGTTTTTCCAGAAAAACTATATTTCAGGCCGTATTTTGGTCATATTTTGATGTATTTAGTGGTATTTAAGTCTCACAGTGACTCAAGTATTCTGAAATTGTCATAAAATAATTTTCACATATTTATTTTTGGCCTCAAAATTAATTTTTACGATAAAATGCTATTTTTACTCGTATAAATGCGGTTTTTGAAAGGATTGGAATTAATTGGTCGTAGGGCTATCTCCAGTAATTTTTTTATGATAATAGTCCTACCAATTAATTTTTCCATGATAAAAAAAATAATTTTGCTTAAAATTATTTTTATTAAGATTAATTTTCACGATCTAGCTCGTGTTTATTATTTCAATTATTGCCTAATAATTGCTGGATTTTGACTCTTGGTTCGTACTTTTAAATGGTATTGGACCAGTCAATTAAATCCAAAATTAATTTGCTACTAATGAATTTTATTTGATTATTTTGCATATTAATCCATCCGCATTTTTGGATCGTGCAAAACTGCAAGGAATAGTGCCCGAGAAGGAGGGGACGTTACTTAACGTCCCAAAATATGTATGCGAGGATATTTATGTAATAGGATAGGATTTATTATTGGTTTGTAATAATTAATCCCCCCTATCTCATGTGTATCCCCCTAATTTCCTCGATCCCTTTCACCGACCTTTATTTTTATTTGTATATTTGCTTAAATATACTATGTCATCATGTCACATGCCATGTCACATGACACATGCACACACTACTATGCATGCCATGCATATACTGTATGCCATAACATACTGTATTTCATATGCACATACATATAAATATTCAAATATGCCAATATGCCAATACACAATTCAATACGCTCAATCAACCGATACGCCTTATCATGCATACATATATGCCATGCCATGATATATACTATGCCACATCATATGCCATAATGCATACCGTATGCCATACATATACTATGTCAATACACATTCACATACACACCACTATGCCATGCCATGCATACGGTATGTCATCCACTTCATATGCTATGCATATAGTATGTCATTCATTTAACATGCCATGCATATGGTATGCCATACATTATACCATGCCATGTTATAACACATAATTTCACATGCCATGTCACATGACACAAGCACATTCTACTACACATGTCATGCATATGCCATATCACGCATCACCCCACATACCACGCATATGGTATGTCATACATATAGCATGTCATGTATATGCCATGTATTATATCATCACACATATCATGCATATGATATAGTCTTATATGTCATTTTACGTGCAACCTTGCAAAACACCGATTCACATGACACGTTGTGTGCTTACATTTATGCTCGCATGCTTGCCTGCTTAGGACAATTAATTCCAACTATAATGGTAAATCAATTTTGGAAACTCATAGAATATATCTCCACAACCCGAACCCAGTCTCTGAAGGGTTTAAATAGTACTCATGCTATGGGTCGGTTGGACCAATCCGGAACCATCCGGTGGCGACTCCTTGTGACTCTTTCAAGTCTGTATCATTCCCTAATGGAACCCCTTAGGAAGACTGCACTTTTGCTCCAAGTGCGGTCCCCAGTCTGTGACTTTCGCAAGCCTCGCTCTAGGCCCGGGCAGAAACCGGCGCTCATAATATGTATAGATAAAGTATACATATAAGTAATGTATTGGTATAGTATAATATGTTATTATTAATATAATGTATTAATATGATAGAATGAATATAATATTATATATGATATATATATAATATGAAAAGGAATAAATAAATAAGATAATGAAATAATTAATGTGTATGTAAGTAAGTATATAAATATAATTATATGGATATTACTGTGAGTGGAATATAAAGGAAAGTATATTTTATTGGTTATAGGTATATGTGTTAGTGGAGGGAATAAAATATTAAATGTATGGGTAATTGAAAAAGTAGTATAGGTATATGTGATAGTGGAAGGAGAAAGAAGATATTATATTAATATTTGAGTTAGTGGAAAAAGATGGAGAGTATTATTTAATGAATAAATAAGTTATTGGAAGGTATATTGAGAGTATTAAAATACATATGAAAAGGTTTGATTGGAGGATATTTGAATTAAATACATATAATTATACATATAAGTATGAATTTAGGGGTACAATTATGTGTGTGAGGGTGCATGGGGGTATGATGGACTATCATACACTTAAGTCATTCATATTATATGGTTTTTGCTCCTTTCAAATGCCATAACCCACATTTTCTTTCTTTGGCCAAAGCCCTCTCTTCCTTTCCTTCTCCATTTACTTCATTTTCTACTTCCATCTCATATGTTCATCATTTATTCCATGGAAACCAAAAATCAACACCATTTTCTTCTCTTTTTCTTTTCAAACTTCAAGTACAAAGCAAGGTCTATGTATGTTTCTTAAGGTTTGGCCAAAATTACTTTATATTCTCCTTATTCTTGTAGTGATCGAAATACTTCTCCTTCTTTTCTATGTTCAAGGCCTAAACTGCTAGATCTACCATGTTTTCAAGTAAACCATAACATATTGATTTCTAGATCATATTATTCTTGATTGAATAATCTTTAAATGATCATGCATGTGTATGGTGGTGAAAAATCAAGCTTAGCATACTTAAAAGGAGTCAAGAGATGGAGATCCTAGTAGATTGGACTTAAGTGAAAGTCAAGTTTTATTGTGGTTTATGTTTAATTTCTTCAAGGTGAGTTTAGCTATATACATTTGGGTGTTAGATCTACTAGATTTATGAGTTTTTATGTGAAAATGATATTATGGCCAAAATGTTTAGAGGTTAGATCTATAGTTTGAGTTCTTCATATGAGATTTTTGTAAGTCATGGATGTAAAAGTGATGAAATATATTGGATTGCATGTGGTGTGTACGTGTGTTTGGTGTTTTTCTTTACTTGGTTGAATCATTATGAGGATGATGTGCATGGATGATTAAACTTCTAGCATGCTTCAAGGAAATTGATAAAATCCTAAAGTAATCATTTAAAAAGTCATGAAAAACTCAAGTTAAAAGATGATTAATTGATGATATATGATTGATCTTAATATTTAAGATTAATGATTGAAAATATGGAACTTTTTTTCAAAGTATTTAATAGATCTCTTAGTTACATATAACTTGATGTAAATTTGAAGAATTGTGATGTCCTAAAGATATGGTATATGACATATTCATTGATGTTGGACTTAAAATGCATTTTCAAAGTGTTAAGTGGATGAAAATTAAAGTATGTGGCTATAATAACGTTAAAGACTTAAATGATTAATTAATTAAGTATGTTAAGTGTTATTAGAAAATTAATGAAGTGATTAATTAATAGTATGAAATAGTTTAATTAAGATCTACATATGTTGACTAAAATGGAAGATAAAAGTGAAGTATGACATAAAGCTTGCGGTAATTTTATGTTTGAGAACTAAAAAGATCATTAAATTAAGCATGATAAGTGTTATAAGAAGTTTATTGAGTTAATTTATAAATGGTATATAGTGGTTTGCATAGATTTGACTTTTGTTGATTGACATGGAGTTTTAAAGTGAATTGGTGTTTATCATGATATACGACTTATAGATCTTTTAATCAAATGTATGATTTGAATATCCTAATGAATAACATAAGGACATGTGGCATGTTTATATGAAAGTGGTTAAATGAAGTAAAATGTATAT
Organism: Dalechampia spathulata; assembly: GCA_948192965.1. Lineage (NCBI taxonomy): Eukaryota > Viridiplantae > Streptophyta > Magnoliopsida > Malpighiales > Euphorbiaceae > Dalechampia > Dalechampia spathulata. Next base: position 3,528 of record CANYBF010012838.1, on the reverse strand, counting down.
GGATATTATTACGGTTGGTTTTATTCAAATTTAAAGTGTATGATATGGACATTCTAAAGAATGATAATATGGACTTTTTATATAATAAATTAACATTTACAAAACTTATTGTCTAATAACTTAAAGTTTATTTATGTTATTAATATTTTAAAAACATATGTACATTAAAATTTAGTTTATTGAATCAGTATTATTTTGGTTAAGTAAAAATGGTTTTAAAAGGGTATGCTATAAGAAGTTAAAATATGTTATCAAATTTACTAAAGTATTATACTATAATATCAACTATTTTTATGTTTTGTATTTTGATATCAACTATTTTCTAGCAGAATACAAGTATGGTTAGTAATAAGAATAAGGTAAGAAAATAGTTATAATAGATTATGGTTTTATATAAGTAATGATAATATTAATGAAAGGAGTCTTGTAATATGATGATGGAAAATTTAATAAGTATAGTTTTCAATAGTATGAAAATATATATTAAGTTGATATCATATACATGTTATATTTGGTTCGAATTATATGGTAACTAATATAGTTAATATGAACAGTGGATACAACTGTGAATGCTAGGGTGATTTCCTAAGTAATACTATGATACAGTAAGTAGATTGAACTGATATGTGATTAATTGATTGTTGTACAGTGGTATATAATTGCAAGTACATTATAGATAATTAATAATGAAATTTAAATTGTTGATTAAAGATGAATATTGATTTGTTAATTAGGTGGTTCAAAGGAAAATCAATCGATACACCAGGGAATTTAAATAAGGGAATGGAAATCACAGGTTTGTGCTATTTATTAGTTAATTCCTTATTAATGGATCAACAAGTAAGTTAATAACTTACCTTGATATTAACATGTGATTACATGTTTTATTTCATATTTTTACTACATTAGGAACATGAATGATCAAAGTTAAATTGAAAATAAATTCTATAAGGTATACTATATAATATATGATAATACAAACCATTTAATAAAGTTGATAATTAAAGTTCATGATTACAAAGAAATTGTATGATGAGTATCTACTTCATTATGATATTATTATTTTACAATGATGAATAATGGTTGATATATTTAGAATAATTATGAAAGGATGTAAATGATGTAATATGATATCATGATCCATCAAATAAGGTTATCATATATAGAATTATGAATAAAAGTGATATGGTGAATTTTGATGAAGGAAAAGATCATCATTGTATTTAATTATATTGATAGTATAAATGGATTACATATGGTATTATATTTTGATGCTTATATATTCAACATGACATCAAAGAATATTGATTACATATCATGTATAAATTATACAAGTAGAAAGGCATAATTATGAGATAGAATAAAGAAGTTATAAGATAGGAAAGGAAAGGAATGATATGTTTCTAAAGGTACAAGAAGTATAAGTTTATAGGATCTAGGATCACAAATATATCAGAGATTGATATATAGTTATAAGATAGTAATGTATGAGTTACTATATCTATAATTTATAATTATATTAAATGAAGTATTTCATCTATGATGTGTCATGACTTATAGCTGAATAGTTAATAGTGATTTATAGTTGATGGGTTATAATATCATGCCCTATTAATCAAGGTCAGTGAGTGATATTTTAATGTACTGACATTATGAGTGATCTTCATTATATTAATGTCAGTGAATGTATGAACTAATTATGTATAAGATTTTATCATGATGCTTACATATTTTCATCATAGCATCATGGCATAATACATACATATCATGTCATGGAACATCTACAGACATATTCATATTCATGGCATGATATGGAGAAATAAGGAAGGAGGAAAATGAGCAAAAGTAAGGAAATGTTAAATGGAAAGGTACTAGGCATTATGAAATGAATTCTTATAAGAAATGAATGAAAAGAAAAAAAAATGAATGTGAAATGGGTTCTAGTTTATTGAACCACATAAATGATATGAAATGAAATGTAAGATCCAGTACCATGCGTGCATATGAAATGAGCCAGTATGTGAAAGGGAAAATAAAATAAAATGAAATGAAATGTTATAGGAAAAAAAGAGGGAGAATGCATAACATGAATGCATTCTTACAGAAAAATGTTATCATTCATACATTATGAAAGTACAGTAGATGAGATGCTGAAAGCACTATAAGTGCACATATATCAATGTTACAGAAACATAATGGTTTTTATATGGTATGTTATTCAGAGAAAGAATGCAGAATATGATGACATTCTCATAAAGATGATAAAATGAAATGAAATGGAAAACAAAGGAAAGTACAAAGCAAATTAACATTCATATTATATACCACATTGCATTACTACATAATGATTCATATATAATGATTGGAGCTTATGCTCAAGAGTAAGAATGATCATGTTGATGGAATGATGAATGCACTATAATCGTGTTGATATAGAGATGTACATTGAGTAATGATGTACAGTATGGAAAGTTGTATAATGATATAGGTACAATCATAAGTAAATATTGACAGTCTTAATGCAATGGGCATAGTTATATAACAGAAGTTATGAAATACAGTTATTGGAGCTTATGCTTATAAATAGTTATGTTATGCTGAGAGTTTGATGTTATTCATTGATGCCATTTATATGTTAAATGTTGATATAGATAGTGATTTGTATTCCTAATTATCTTATTATTTTGCTAATGAAAGGAATACATGATATATCACAATATGAACATATTATGGGAATGTTTTACAATACTAAAATTGTGGATATTGGTAAATGATATTTAGTTTTGTATACATGTTATAAGACTTATATTTCTTATAGGTATTATGAAAAGATTATTGATTCAAAGAAAATAGGTGATGTGTATCATGGAAATAGAATTAATATAGTATTATCACAAATATTATCTGAGCATTATAGAGAGCAAATAAATGTTGATATATAAGAGATGGTCGAAAATAATATTTTAAATGATTATATGGTGATCCATTAATTATGATGATTAGAACTATCAAACTTATTATATATATGACATATGTTTGTTTATACTTTCTATGTTTATGATTATAGCACCACTGAGTGAAATACTCAGCGTTCGTCATTTGATGGATGCAAGTTTAATAGATGGTTGGAAACACATGGATCCCATGGCACTAGCTCAACAGGACTCCCTTTGATGGCAAGGACTTGGATAGATTTAAGGTTTTTCTATATAGTAATGTCATGTAATTAGAGTATTGTGAAGCAGGGATTCTAGGGGTTAATAAAGATGTGATTGCAAGCAAAATTAAATCCCTTAGTCTATAAGACTTAGTATAAAGCAAGAAGGATATCGATCTCAGGGAGTTCTGGTATCATTTCAATGCTTAATTATAAGGTTTATTGATTTCTAATATTGTTATGTCACGAATTAGATAGATTAGGATTATAATTTAGAAAGATAAGTATTGATTCTTAAAGATACAATTAGTTGAGTCAAGTATGAATAATGTTAAAACAAACCAATGTAGAGATGACATTTTCATTTGGAT
>CANYBF010012794.1:0-28392 GCA_948192965.1 Dalechampia spathulata | reverse complement strand
AATTGAATTGGCAAAACAAACTGGGTGGCGACTCCACTTAATAACCTCGACGTGATCTTTCTAGGTTAAAGAAACAATCAACTATGGAAGTACGCCATTGAGAGCAAGCACCACGACATCTCACGCCGAACAGCGTGCAGCACTCCCGCGTCCGGGGCGTGCTACTCTTACAGTACCACTTCCACTCAAGGATTAAAAGAAGGGAACAAGGAGTAGGCAAGGGCATTGGATTTTGCAGAGTGTTCTTCTTTGTTTTTGTTCTTCATTTTTTCTGTGTTTTTCTCTTAAGTCATAAGTGGCTAAGTTATTTCTTGTAGGAATTAGATCTTGAAATCCCTTATTAGGATAGTTGATTGTGCTTGTTAAATTACTATGAATGTTTAATTCTAGAGATTTATTGAGAAATGAAATCTAATGTTCTATGATTACAACGAGAGTTGAGTTATAGAATGCTTGAACATTCAAATTAGGTTGGTGTGTATGATAGATCTACATATTCACTTACCTTTTGTATGATTGCTTAATGGTTTCTTTAATTGAGGGAAATAAATCAAGAGAGTGATTCCAAGATTAGTAATAATTCTAGTCGGTTTTGCCTTGAGAGAGGAAGATTGATGCTTTGGGATATCTTGGCTGATAATAAGCACATGACAATTATCTTAGCATGGTGATTCAGATTTCAATTCCTATGCTTTTTAATACTGTTTCCATATTCTTAATATTGCTTCTATTTTGCTTATTAGTTCTATAATTGTTGATTGCATAAGATAATTCAACCCATTATTATTACTTAAACAAGTTAGAAAATAAAGAGTGGTGGATAAGAAATAAATCCTCATGGGATCAATATCATACTATAATAACATGTATGCTTGCAGTAGATTAAAATGATCGAGTAAAACTACCAGTTCATAACTGATCAAGTTTTTAGTACTGTTGCAAAGGATTTATGTGTTTAACATCATCATTAGAGAGTATAATTTGATTTATGCATTTTTGTATTGTAATTTTTCTTGATTTAAATCTTTAGGTGTATGAGCACAAGAACAACCAAGAACTCTCAATCGTCACTGTTAGAGGTCTACGAAGATCTAACAAGATTCGAAAGGGAGAACTGAAGAGCTGCTCAAGAATGAACTGTGCAAGCAATTCCAGTAGAAATGGTAGAAGAACAAAGAACACTTATGGATGTGGTTAGGCCAAGTTTCTATGCTAACCAACAAAACATAATGAGACCACCTGTAGCAGCCAACAACTTTGAGATAAAACCAGCTCTACTGCAAACATTGCAACTTTTGGTACAATTTTTTGATTTAGCAAATGAAGATCCTAATGCTCACATGTTAAATTTTCTAGAGATCTATGATACATTTACGTATAATGGTGTTACCGAGGATGCAATTTGACTACATCTATTTCCATTTACATTGAGAGACAAGGCAAAGATTTAGCTGAACTCATTGACCTAAGGATTAATCACTACTTAGGACCAACTTGTATAAGTCTTCTTGGCCAAATATTTTTCTTTGGCGAAAACAGCAAAGATCATCAAGGAAATTACTAATTTCCATCAGATGGATAGTGAGTCTCTCTATGGAACTTGAGAAAGATTCAAGGAACTGTAGAGAAGGTGTCCTCATCATAATTTTCCTAAAGAGTTACTACTCTAAACTTTTTACAATGGAGTCAACATAACCATAAGGGGAATGATTGATTCAGTAGTTGGAGAATCTCTTATGAAAAAGATGATTGAGGCAGCTTATGAAATGTTGGAGGAAATGGCATCTACGAATGCATTATAGGCATTTGATAGATCTAAATTAGTAATTAAGGAACATAAAGGTGTATTATCATTAGATGTTATCACTACCTTATAGGCTGAAGCTGCTAACTTGATAATGCAAATCAGCAACTTATCAAAGGTTTCAAGTTCATATGAGTTGTATGGACAATCAGGACACACTATCAATGACTGCAATGTATGCAAGAACATAGAGCAAGCTAATCTCATAGGGAATATGCCACACTCCATGGGAAGGCAAGATAATAATCCTTACTTCAATACTTATAATCTGGGATGGCAAAACTATCTAAATTTTTTATGGAGTAACAATGCAGGAAATGTTCCGAAGACACAACCATCGACCTCTCAAAATAACTTTGAATCTAAGATGGAGAAGTTCATGGAGATGTTGGGAACAAAGTTGACAAGTCATGAGGAATCATAAAAATGAATGGAAGCTAAATTTGATCAAACCACAAAGAACCATTCATCCTCCATCCACAACTTGGAAGTGCAAGTGGGGCAGTTGGCTACAACATTAGTATAAAGAAATCTTGGAGGACTTTCAAGCAATATGGAGCCAAACCCTAAGGATCAAGTCAATGTCATATAGCTAAGAAGTGGAAAAGAGCTAATGAACTAAGGAAAGAAACCTTTAGATAGTGAGGAAGAAAGCAGAGCAGAAGATCGTAGACATATAAGTTACAAAGTTGAAAATGTAGAAAAGCAATGAGAAGCTAAGAGCAATCTTAGTCACGATCATGGCATTGCAAGTCATGATAGTGATTGAGGTGCAAGGAAGAAAAAAAAAGGAGAACAAGCATGAACCAGGTAAGTATATGCGACCCATTCCTTTTCTGTAAAGACTTAGGAAACCAAAGGTTGAAATGCTGGAGAACATGCTTAAATATACTAAATTTTTAAAGGATATCTTGTCACATAAAAGAAAAATTGATGACAACCAAACATTATCATTAACTAAAAATTGTAGCTTAATTGTTTCAAGTAGTATACCATTTAAGCTATAAGATCTTAGAAGTTTTACTATTCCATGCGACGTAGGTAATTTAGTATTTAACAAACATTTGTATGATTTGGGCGCAAGTATCAACTTGATGCTATATTCCATTTTTCAAAAGCTAGGTTTAAGTGATATCAAGATAACTTTATTAGTCATTCAGCTTGCGAACCAATTAATGAAGAAACCATTTGGCATTGCAGAAGATGTCTTAGTGAAGGTGGATAAGTTCATAGATAAGGAAGTTGTTGAACTATCTAAAACTGAGTTGCTGGTAAGAAGTTGTACCCCTACTCTTTCAATTGAAAAACCCCCTGTGCTTGAACTAAAAACATTACCAAAATATTTGAGGTATGCTTTCTTAGGTAAGAATGAAACTTTACCTATCATTATATCTAATAAGCTATCTTTGGAATATAAGGATAAGCTGCTTAAAATGGTGGATAAATATATTTGAGCTTTAGGTTAGTAGCTCTCCGATATCAAAGGTATTATTCTGGACATGGTCATGCACAAGATTCACTTGGAGGAAGGCAGAGAGCCTGTTCATGAAAGGCAAACGAGACTCAAATGAACATGGAAGAGGTAGTGAAGAAGGAGGTAATCAAGTTGCTTGATGCAGGTATTATCTATCCAATCTTTGATAATGAGTGGGTAAGTCATGTCCAATGTGTTCCTAAGAAAGGTGGCATGACTATAATTGAGAATGAAAAGAAGGAATTGCTATCCATGCGGACCATAACTGGCTAGAGAGTGTGTATATCCTATAGAAAGTTGAATTCTTCTACTAGGAAGGATCATTTCCCTTTACCTTTTATGGACCAAATGATTGACAAAATTGTAGGTCATTCTTTCTACTATTTCCTTGATGGTTATTCTGGCTATAATCAAATGTTTATTTTTCATCAAGACCAAGAAAAAAAACTTTTACATATCCATATGGTACATTTGTATATAGATGCATGCCTTTTAGTTTATATAATGCACCTGCTACATTTTAAAGGTGTGTGCTTGCTATTATTGTTGACATAATTGAGGAATTTATAAAAATTTCTATGGATGACTTCTCAGTGTTTGGAGACTCTTTTGAGTCATGTTTACAGAATTTAGAGAAAGTCTTAAAATGGTGTGAAGACCAACTTGGTGCTGAATTGGGAGAAATGCCATTTCATGGTGGACAAGGCGATAATACTCGGCCATAAGATTTCCAATGAAGGTATTATGGAGGATAAGGCCAAAATCAAGGTAATATCCAATCTACCACCTTTAAAGAATGTAAAAGGTATAAGAGCTTTCCTTAGGCATACAGCATTTTATTGCCACTTTATCAAAAACTTTTCTATGATTGCTAGACCTTTGACAAGCTTATTAGTCAAAGATATAAAGTTTGATTTTGATAATGAATGCTTGGATGCTTTTAACAAATTAAAGGATGCATTAACCACTGCCTCAATGTTAACTTCATCAAATTGGTCCTTGCCATTTGAAACTATGTTTGATGCTAGTGACTTTGCCTTAGGGTGTGTGTTAGGGCAAAGAAAGGAGAAGAAATTGCATGTCATTTACTATGCTAGTAAAACTTTGACAGGACCACAACTGAACTACATTATAATTAAAAAAGAACTCTTAGCAGTAGTATTTGCATGTGATAAGTTCAAAGCTTATATTCTGGATTCAAAAGTTATTATTTTTACTGACCATGCTGCTTTGAGATACTTATTTGCTAAGAAGGATGCCAAGCCAAGGTTAATTCTATGGGTGTTACTGCTATAAGAGTTTGATATCAAAATCAAGGACAAGAAAGGAGTAGAAAATGCAATTGCTAATCATTTTGCCTGCCTTGAGAGAGATGATGAGTATGATGAGGAGGAAGAAATGAAGCCCATTCAAGAAGAATTTTGAAATGATTCTATTGCAAATTGCCATATCATGAGTACATTACAAATCTTTGTTTTATATTGTTTTATCTTTGCTTGAGGACAAGCAAAGGTGTAAGTGAGAGGAAGTTGATGAATGTCAATTTATAGTATGTTTTAGGAGTTTTAGGATGTGAGTTTGTATTAATTTTTTTGTATTTTGCTATGTTTTTGGTGGAATTTGATGTGTTTTTTAAGTGTATAGAGTTAAAAGAGCAAATAAGGTGAAACAAAGAGTTTTGATGCATGAAAGACCAAAGCCACGATCATGGTCAAAGATAAAACCAAAATAGAAACCTACTGGAAAATTTCACGATCATGGAAGCCAACTCCATGATTGTGGAGTCAAGACAGAACATAAGAAGGAAGCTACTAGAAAAAGCCATAACCATGACCCTTAACTCCACAATACTGGCTTCTCAATTATTGGGCAACTTAAAGTACAATTTTTGGAGCAAATTAAATGAAGAAGTGGGTTCTATAGGGAGCAAAAATAAAATGCATTAAAAGGTGACTGATGGGCAATGGAACCTATAGCATGGAAAGAGTTATGGGTGGCAAAATTAACAAATCCAAGTTGGGTTAAGTGCCACTTCCACTCAAGGCTTAAAAGGAGGAAGAATGGAGTAGGTAAGGCCATTTGATTTTGCAGAGTGTTCTTCTTTGTTTTTATTCTTCATTTTTTCTATGTTTTTCTCTAAAGTCATGAGTAGCTAAGTTATTCCTTATAGGAATTGGATCTTGAAATCCCTTGTTGGGATAGTTGATTATGCTTGTTAAATTACTGCGAATGTTTAATTTTAGAGATTTTTATTGAGAAATGAAATCTGATGCTTTATTATTACAACGAGAGTTGAGTTATAAAATGCTTGAACATTCAAGTTACGTTGGTGTATATCAGATATCTACATATTCACTTAGCTCATATATGATTGCTTAATAGTTTCTTTGACTGAGGGAAATAGATTGAGAGAGTGATTCCAAGATTAGTAAGAAATCTAGTTGGTTTTGCCTTGAGAGAGGAAGATTTATGCTTTGGAATATCTTAGGTGGTAATAAGCACATGACAATTATCTTAGCTTGGTGATTTGGATTTCAATTCTTATGCTTTTTAATATTGCTTCCATCTTCTTAATATTGCTTTTATTTTGCTTCTTTAATGTTGGTTCTATAATTATTGATTACATAAGATAATTTAACCTATTATTGCTGCTTAAACAAGTTAGAAAACAAAGAGTGGTGGATAAGCAATAAATCCTCATGGCATTGATATTGTACTACAATAACCTGTATGTTTGCAGTAGATTAAAACGGTGGAGTAAAACTACTGGTTCACAACCAGTCACTGTATATATAAATAAGCTAATTTATATAACTTTCACAGAGGCAATCATTCTATCATAATTAATAGAACAACTCATATAAATTTATTTGGTATAATAAATTTAAATATAATTCATATGTTTAATATCCTAGGCAATTTCATGATGCATCTAAGGAGGTACCAATATGTGCATTTCAATTATTTTATTATAATTCACATACAACATTCAAAGGACATAAATATGTATATATGTGTTGACCCTAACTTTTCACCTACGCGCATAATCTCGAGTTTCATTGATTCAACTCGAAATCAATCCCCGGAGTCAATCTCGATTTGTGTACATACATTTTAACTTCCCCTAAGTATTCTAGGCATCCCGAATACCTTATATTTTTCCCATACAGGGCAGAATGCATAAATAGAACAAACTTAGCGCATAGCACTATATGACAGAAAAAGATGTTTGGTGGGGCCTACCTTGCGCATAGTACAACATCTTACAATGTCATATAATGCTTATTTGACATGTGGAGTGTACTACACTTCACCCATATGAGGTGAAATACATGAATAGAACACATGGGTTGCATAGCACTATGCGTGCACTATTTAGCAAAAAAAAGACGTTTGGTGGGGCCTACTTTTGGGGTCAAATCTGATGTGCTCCGCATATCACAATGTCTTAATATGTCAAATGACACTTATTTGACATATGGTGCACATCCCGTTTTGCCCGAGCGAGGTAAAATGTATAAGGGAAAAATGTTATATGCGTAGCATATAACACTATGTGTTATGCATATAGCAAAAAAAGACATTTGGTCAGGAGCCTTCTTGATGTTTTAGGACATCAAATGATGCTTATTGGGCATGGGGAGCATGTCTCGATGTGGCTACAGTGAGCCCCACACGACAGGTTAAAATGCTATGTACGTAGCATATAGCACTACATGTTGCGCACATAGGCTATGTGTGGCGCACATACCACTATGTGTGGTGCACATAGCCTATAAATTTTCAATTTCTGGATTGAAAATTACATTTTTGCCAAACCCTAATTTCCCTCTATAAATATAGAGCTTGGGTTCAGCAAAATCACTCCAAAAATTGTTAAAAACAAGCCAAAACTCTGCCAAAATCATTACTCACTTAATTAAACACATAATTAAGTAATTTGCTTAGGATTTAAAGACTAATTGGCACTAGTTAGGCTCCCTAAGCATGATTGGATTGAAGATTTGCAAGAAAACCCTACTGTGGTAAGTGAAAATTTCATTTTCCCTTTACTTTCTTCATGGTTTTTACATCAATCTTCTAATTTTGGCTTCATTTTATGTTGATTGGCTTCAATCATGTTTGTTTTTGGTTATTAATGCTGTTTTGTGATCAAAATCACATGTTTCTAGCTTCGATTTGCCTAGATCTGAGCTAGAATTCATGTTTTTACCAAAATCCTTCATTCTGTTACTATTTTCTAGGGTATATGCTGCGCATATACACCTATGTGCACCATGTGTGGCACCCATAAGGCATATATGCTATATGCTGTGCATATAAGCCTTAAAATTTCCAAAAAATGATGTTGGTGTTCTTTCAATTTCACCCAATTTCTCCCCCGATCTGATGAATCTAGCTTTATCAGAGGCTTTTCCATACCTTTAATGCTCTAGATCTATCATATATTCTTCAAATCTAATTAATTTTCAAAGTTAGATGCTCATCTACGGGTCAAAAATACATTTTCCACCTTAGATCTGCTCAGATCTGACCCGGATCTTGGGCTTTTGCTGAAAAACTTCATTTTCCTTCTGTTTTCTTTGCTATGTGAGCCACACACAGCCTATATGTGGTGCACATAGGTCTATGTGCAGCGCACATAGGCCTCTGATTTTCCAGAAAACCAGTTTTCGCTTCCATTTTCACTCATTTTTGCTTCCGATCTGATGTTTCCAGCAACATTAATGGCTTTTCCATAGTCTTAATATTCTGGATCTATCAAATATTATCCAAATCTAATGGATTTTAGTAATTGATTATTCAAGTTAATTGCATAATTACTTGTTTGATTTGCAAAATGGAGGCCGATTCGAGCTCAAAATGAGGTACTGTCTTCATTAAACTTGCTCGGATTTGTGTGTAGATCATGTTTATGCTAATAAATTTGATTTTGTTATAGATTCACTCCCTATATGTGCCATACATCATGGTATGTGTGCAACACAATAGCCTATGTATTGCGCACATAGCACTATATGCACACACATATTCCTTGGAAAATTTTTGAAAAATTGCATTTTTCTTTCATTTTCAAACCCGTTTTGATAATTCCAGTAACATTTGATGCTTCAAAGTAGCTCAAGTGTATTGGATCTATCAAAAATTAATTACATTTAATTAATTTTGGCCTCAAAATTGATTTTCTACGATTAAATGCCTATTTAACTCGTATAAATATGATTTTTCAAAGGATTGGATTCAAATTGGTTGAGTTGCTATCTCCAATCATTTTATGTGATGTTAGCAATTCTCATTTGATTTTCCATGATCAACCAAAATTAATTTTGCTTAAAATAAACTAAACAATTAATCAAATTTTAGCTGTTGGTTCGTGCTTTTATATGGCATTGGCCTAGTCAAATAAATTCTAAATTCATTTGCTACTAATGAATTTACTTATTTATTTTGCATAATATCCATTTGTGCATTTTTGACTCGTGCTACCCGAGGCGAAAAAGTACCCGAAGAGGAGGGGACATTACTTAACATCCCAAAATGATGTATGCAAGGATATTTTTGCAATAGGATAGAATTATTCATTGTTCTGTAATAATTCCCTCTAAATCCCGTGTGTATCCCCTATTTCCTTGATCCCTTTCACCGGCCTTTCGGTATATGCCATATCATGTCACATGCCATATCACATGCCACATCCACACACTTTTATTCCATGTCATACATATGCCATGCCATAACATATATTATCTTGTCTACCAATACAATCGAAATACGCCAATACGCAATGCAATATGCGTAACTTGCCAATATGTCATGCCATGCCATATCACATGCTATCATCATGTCATATGCCATTATTTCATGCCATATATGCCATGTCATGTCGTATGCCACCCTACATGCCATATCATATACCACGTCACATGCCATGTCATATGCCACGTCACATGACATGTCAAATTCCAATTCACACATGCATCATTATGCCATGCCATGCATATGCTATGTCATTTTAATATGACATCATGTCACATGTCATGCATATGCCATGTTATCCAAATGCCATATAGCATTATATACCATTCTACATGCAACCGTGCAATGTCAAATAACATGTCGCACTGTGTGCTTACATATACACTCGTATGCTTGCCTGGTTAGGATAATTAACTCCAACTATAATGGTAAAATTGATTTTGGAAACTCATAGAAATAGATCTCCACCACCGGTACCCAATCTCTGAATAGTACTCATGCTATGGGTCGGTTAGACCAATCCAAAACCATCCGGTGGTGACTCCCTTGTGACTCTTTTGAGTCCATATCATTCCCTGAGGTAGCCCTTCAAGAAGACTGCACTTTCGCTCCAAGTGCGGTCCTCGATCCATGAGCCTTGTAAGCCTCGCTCTGGGCAGTCGACAGAAACTGATGCTCACAGTAGCAACTCCACTGGGGACATCATGGTGAAAGAGTGGTGGCATCTAAGAGTTTCCATATCAATTTACCCATCATAGTTGGATTAATTGTATGCATCACAACACGAGTCTGTGTCTGCACACACCACCCTGGTCCTACGTCAAAGCCGGTGATTATGGGTGAGTGAGTAATTTGGACTCCATTTGACTCCCTGGGAAAGTGAATCTACCTTTACCACTCGCTGCACTATACTGATAACCATCAATGATTCCTGACGGATAGACGCAAGGTATAGTCCTATATCAATGATTCCATATAGTTGGATAGGTTATGGAAAACATGGTAGGGGACCTTAGCCTTTTCTCAAAACTAGACTAAAACCCATGTAGTAAGCCTAGCAACATTCCAAACTATGACCCTTATTGCATGCTATATGGATCTTTACCCTATCATGTCAGTGGATTTGCATAGACCCGACTTGTTTCCCTCCTTCATATTGCTCTACTAAGAGTCAGGATCCTTTCATGATTTCGTATGGTTGCACAACCTCATGTCTATTCCATAGGTGTACTCTTATCATAACAATATGATTATACCCGTATTGCTCTACTAAGAGTCAGAATCCTTTCATGATTCTGTATGGTTGCATAACCTCACACCTATTCCATGGGCGTACTCTTATCATAATAATATGATTATGCCTGTATTGCTCTGCTAAGGGTCAAGATCCTTTCATAATTTTGTATGGTTGCACAACCTCACGCCTATTCCACAGGCGTACTCTTATCATAATAATATGATTATGCTTGTATTGCTCTGCTAAGAGTTAGAATCCTTTCATGATTCTGTATGGTTGCACAACCTCATGCCTATTCCATGGGCATACTCTTATCATAATAATATGATTATACCCGTATTGCTCTACTAAGGGTTGGGATCCTTTCATGATTTCGTATGGTTGCACAACCTTATGCCTATTCCATGGATGTACTCTTATCATAATAATATGATTATGCTTGTATTACTCTGTTAAGAGTCAAAATATTTTCATAATTCTATATGGTTGCACAACCTCATGCCCATTCCATGGGCATACCCTTATCATAACAATATGATCATGTCTATATTGCTCTGTAAAGAGTCAGAATCCTTTCATGATTCTGTATAGTTGCACAACCTCATGCTTATTCCATGGGTATACCTTTATTATAACAATATGATCATGCCCGTATTGCTATGCTAAGAGTCAGAATCCTTTCATGATTCTGTATGGTTGCACAACCTCATACCTATTCATGGGCATACCCTTATCACAACAATATGATCATGCTCGTATTGCTCTGCTAATAGTCATAATCCTTTCATAATTCTGTATGGTTGCATAAGCTCATGCCCATTCTATTGCCATTCTCTTATCATTGAAATATGATTAGGTCAAAATGCTATCAGGTTTTTACGATAAATCCCTCATATGAGCGAGCAACGATCACCCCCCTTTTGCTTGCCTTATTGAGAGAATCGCGCCTCGAGTTCCCAGCGTAACTCCAGGCTAGTATCCCACATAGGACAGGAGACATTGAACTGGCCAATTCTTGTGGAGGTATAAAGGTGGTAGGGAGCGATGCTGCATGCTACATGTTCGCTAACCATTTTCGTGTTTTCTGTCAAACATGCATACATGCATCTTATGCAATCTTCTAACAGATTTCCTTTCACAACCATAACACTGGATGTTTCCTACCATAAGACATGCATACATTCTATGTGATGCATCTCATACATCCCACACATACTAACCCGCTTTGTTACACAACCATATTATCACATGTTTCCTGGCATAGGTTATGCATACATCCTATGTGTCGCATCAAGTGCATAACATACAATTGCATGTGCATACTTATGCATTCATGCTTACTCTTTCTGTCATGTATAGACAATGTCAGACTCTCAGCATGCTAGAAATGTTGCATCCTCATCTAACCCTCCTGCCTTGACATTAAATGAGGCCACGCTTGCTACAGTCTAGAAACTTATTGATCAGTCTGTGCCCAAGCTCCTGAATGATGACTTCATGACCCTCTTGCAATAGTAAATCTGGGAGGCTCTCAGCCCTGGTGACTTGATCACCCCACCAGCTCCTATTAAGGAAAAAGGGAAAGTCATCAACCTATACAACATGGAACTGATGATGATGTCTCACTCCATATGCATGATGTTCAGAAATCTGAGACCACTGTCTTGGAACAAAAGATAGAACAGCTAAAGATTATCATGAAAACTAAAGGCATGGGGTCTGATATAGACTTTGATGAGTTCTTGGTATAAGCTATCAAGGGGCTTCCTGCTAAGTTCAAGCTCCATGATGTTCCCAATTACAATGGGATTGGGGACCCGAAGAATCATCTGAAGACTTACACCATGATGATGAGCACTATAGACCTGTCAGACGATCAAATAGTTTAAATTTTCATCATATCATTGGAGGGACTAGCACTTGCCTGGTATCATAGTCTCAAAAAGGTTACCACGGTCGAGTGGAAGCCTCTTTGTACTACTTTCTATAAATAGTATAGGTTTAAATCCCGATTTGATGTAACTTTGATGGACTTGGAAATGGTTAAGCAGAAAAGGAATGAGTCTATCATGGATTATTTCAGTCACTAGATGGACAAAGCATCATTGGTCAGATAAAAGCCATCTAAATTTGACATAATCAACAAGCTTATTATAGGGTCACTGCCACTCTACTAGGATAAGTTTAAGTATTAGACATTCCACACCTTTGAGGACATCTATTCTATTGGCCAACGGATATAGCAGACTGAGGGGAAGAAAAAGGATCCTTCCTTCCAGAAGCCCAAAACCGCCATATACACTCAGACACAATAAAAACCCCACTACATCAATGCCTTACAAGCACCAAATCCCATACTCCCAAACACTACCCCATCCTGGAAGTTCTCAGATCTTGGAATGCTACTTTCCAAAGTTTTTAGGTATCTCCTCAAAGACAAACTCATCAAACCATTTGAGCCAAACTTCAAAACACCACCCCCAGCCTTAGTGGACACTAAAACCTATTACCATTATCACCAGTATCATGGCTACAACACTGATGACTGTCACTCCCTCAGACTGGTCATTCAGAACCTTATTGACTCTAGTGCGATCGAAGACCCTGAGAAATCCAAGCCATCAACCAAAACAAACCCGTTGCCTAACTACCATAAAGCCAACCACACCTACATGCTCCAATCAGGGTTGCCAGAATCCCTGGTTCTTAACTCCTTTTCTCCCCTCAATAGTGAAGAGATTGCTCAGCTACCTGTTATTACCTTTTGACCCGGCAGGCGGTTCGACATTGGTGCCATTGACATATGGTAGGACAGTTCAAAGGACGAGTCTACAGTTACTCAGGATTCCATTAAGTATGAATCATCATAAGATCAGGCTTTGAAGAAGGGTGAGTTAACTGAGACTTCCAAGGTAGCTAAGTCGGCACCAAAATTGCCCAAGGAATATAAAGGGTTAGGTGTTAACAAGATGTCCTCTTGGGTTTGCAACATGACTCAAAGTGGTAAGGTGTTCACTCCTCTCGATCTTGGGAAAAGGCCAGAAGCTCCTAAAAAGCTGGCCAAGGCTAAAGCCACTAGGGACGAGGCTGGTGCAAGAAATGTTTCAGCTCCACAACCAGCTGATCAGGTTCCTCAGTTGGATAATGTTATCATCAAGCAGCTCAAGAAAACACAGGCTAACATTAGCATTTCAGATTTGGTGCTATCCTCCCAGCAGCATCGATGGGCTATCGTTGAAGCACTCTTAAGCATGAGAACCTCTCCATCTACTTCTACCTTTACCATGAAGAGTCAGCTGGGAAATCGAGAATTACCATCCAGCATGATCACTTTCTCTGATACAGATCTACCAGCCAA
The DNA here is from genome assembly GCA_948192965.1 of Dalechampia spathulata. Taxonomy (NCBI): domain Eukaryota; kingdom Viridiplantae; phylum Streptophyta; class Magnoliopsida; order Malpighiales; family Euphorbiaceae; genus Dalechampia; species Dalechampia spathulata. The sequence goes on along the minus strand of CANYBF010012794.1, from coordinate 14,762 downwards.
GGGTATCCGCCACAACAAAGCACTCTTCATCAGGGTGAATATCATGAACTTCTCCACTCCCTACATCATGGTGGATGACGGTTCAGGTATCAATGTCTGCCCGCTCAAGGTACTGCCCAAGCTTAGGGTTTAGCTTTTAGACCTGAAGCCATGCAAAACTATCATTAGAGCATATGATGAGTCTAAAAGAGAGGTTACTGGTACCTTCATTGCGACTATCACTATTGGGCTAATTAAATCAGTGGTGGAGTTTACTATTCTCAACATTGCGGTGTCTTTTGCATTGCTATTAGGCTGACCATAGTTCCATCCTCTAAGAGGTGTGCCATCCACCTTGCACCAGAAGATCAAGTTTCCACATAATGAGGGTGTGGTTACCATAGCTACTGATGATGATGTTGGTTTAGCTTGCATCATGGAAGATGTTCCCCTCATGACTGGTTTTTAAATCACTACCATTGGAGAACCTGAATCATACTAATGCCAACCAAGTCCTGCTATGGAGAGAATGATGCAAATGATGAACTTTATGCCTAGTAGAGGTTTAGGTTGGTACCAGCAGAGTTTGGTAAAGTTTGACATTCCTACAACTATATGGGAAGAGAGGTACTACATTAGGTTTGATCCTTACACTTCAGAAAAACTAGAAGAGTGCAAGACAATCATCTTCATCCAAGGAGAGATACAGTACGACCATCCTTCCTAGTTGCCTAATTCAGATGACTTCTTTGATCAATAGTTCACCATTTTTAGTGATGTCTATGACTTGTCAGCCTTGATAGTAACAGAGAAGACTGTTGCTACTTTCACCATCAGCTCTGATGATGCTTTTCAGATCTTTGATGGCATTGCTGATCTCACCACTGGCCATCTGGAGCCAAAAATCACTACAGTCATTGCACTAGAAGCCAAGCTACAAAACTTGGACATGGAGGACCTGTTGCTACCAAAGGTCTATGAAGACATTGCTACTCTGGTGGATAGCACCATTGAGGAGCTACTGTATGACGATATTGATGTCCTAATTTTTGTTTTATTTGATGATGATGTAATTCTATCTAAATATAATACAATGAAGAATAACTTTGTTTATGTTTGCGATGTGTATTCTGATGGCGTTGTACATGAGCATGAGCATTTCATGAGCATTTTTTACATTAATACATCTTGCATTAAAAATATTAATATTAACATATATGACAAGCCTTGTCTACTTTAGATTGCATCAGACTTGACCTCTAAAAGAGAGAACAGAAATAATTAGCATAGTGAAAAAGCATATAAAAGCCTTTGCTCTAGGCTATGAAGATATGTTGGGTGTTAACTGATCCATCGCGGAACATAGAATTCTGACCAAGCTTGGGTTCAAGCCAGTTATGTAGAAATTACGACGCCTCTGGCCAAAATAGGCTCAGAAGGTCAAGGAAGATGTCTAGAAGCTATTGGATGCTAAATTCTTTAAGGTGTTCGACTACCCAGAATGGTTGGCCAATATGGTACCGGTTCCCAAGAAAGATGGCAGGGTTAGAGTCTACATAGACTACAGAGATCTGAACAAAGCATGTCCAAAGGATGACTTTTTGTTACCTCATATTGATGTGCTAATCGATAGTGTAGCCGCTAGCACTATGTATTCCTTCACTGATGGATTTTCTATGTATAACCATATTCTTATGGCTGTTATGGATAAGGTGAAGATAGCTTTCATCATAGAATGGGGGACCTATTGCTACAAGGTCATGCCCTTTGGCTTGAAGAACACAAGTTCTACCTACTAACGAGTTGCAATAACCTTGTTGCATGATTTGATCTACAAGAAGGTCAAAGTCTATATGGATGATATGATGGTGAAGTCTTCCACTAGAGTAGAGCATTCAGCTGCTCTTGATAGATTTCTTATGTGCGTTGAGAAATATGGACTCAGGCTAAATCCGAAGAAGTGCACATTGGGGGTGACGTTCGGCAAGCTGTTGGGTCACATTATTAGTCAAAGGGGTATTAAAGTGGATCCTGATAAGGCAAAGTCAATCATTGAGATGTCTATCCCTAGAACTAAGATTGAAGTCAGGGGATTTCTGGGACAGCTCCAGTATATCAGTAGATTCATTACCTAGTTTACTACCATGTGTGAGCCTATCTTCAAGCTTTTGAGGAAGAATCAGCCTATGGTTTGGGATGAGAACTGCCAGTTTGCATTTGAGATGGTGAAGCATTATCTCTCTAACCCGCCGATCCTACAACCGCCTCAGCTAGGAAAACCATTACTACTCTATTTAGCCTTAGAAGAGGAGTCAGTAGGTGCTATGATGACTCAAAAGAATGATGCCGGAGTTGAGCATGTTGTCTACTACTTGACTAAGAAGCTATTACTAACAAAATGTAAGTATAACACTATTGAGAAACTATGCATGGCTATGGTCTGGGTCACTAAGAAACTCAGACACTACTTCCAGTCATACCAAGTTCAAGCAATCTCCAAGGTTAACCCTATGAAGTACTTGTATGCAGTTCCTTCGCTGATAGGGAAACTCTCCAGGTGGCTGATCTTGTTTTCAAAATTTGGTGTGTAGTACATCACAACCAAAGTGATCAAAGGCAGAGCGATTACCAAATTCTTAGCATCCAAGTCGATGGATGACTCTCAGACCTTTGAACTAGACTTCCCAGATGAGCACTTGGAGATAGTTGATGTTCAAAATTGGTAGTTGTACTTTTACGGCGCGATCAATAGAAGAGGTGCAGGTATAGGAGTTATGCTAATCACTCTTGAAGGTGAACTCATTATGCTTTCTAAGCGGCTAAGCTTTCTAGTCATCAATAATATGGTAGAGTATAAAGCATGTCTATTCGGGCTAGAAGCATTGCTAATGATTGGTGCCCAAGATATATAGATATTTGGTGATTTGATGCTTATCATTCACCAATCCATGGCCAAGTGGGAGGTCAAAGAGGAAAGGCTCAAGCCTTACATTGAATACATGAAGCTCATAATTTTTAATTTTAGCTCGTGCTAATTTATTCATATGTTGCATGAAAAGAATCAAATTGCTGATGCTTTAGCTACACTAGCTTCAGTTTGTAAGCGACCGTATAGTCAAGTTCAACTTGTATTCATTGAGCAGTTGAGGATTCCTTACTATGAGGGAGAATGGGTTATGGCACTAGATCAGCCAGATGAGATCCCATGGTATGCAGATATCTTGAAATTTCTCAAAACTAGCAACCAATAAGACTGATAAGCTAGCCCTACACAGACTAGCAACCAACTTTACCTGGCGTCAAGGTGTTCTCTATAGAAGAACATCGAATGGTCTACAACTTTGGTGCATATCAGGGAAGGAGATCGAATTAGTCATGGAAATGATACATGCTGGTGTATGTGGATCCCACATGAATGGATTCATGCTCTACAAGAAAATCCTACGCCAAGGATATTTTTGGCTCACTATGGAGACAGACTGCATACAGTTTATACGGAGATGCCATGAATGCCAGATTCATGGAGATTTGAGTCACCTAGCACCAGTTAAATTGTAGAATTTGATAACGCCTTGGCCATTCTCAGCTTGGGGAATTGATATCATGGGTGAGATTCATCCTAACACATCCAACGGGCATCGATACATACTAGTGGCTATTGACTACTTCTTTAAGTGGGTAGAAACTGAATCCTACAGTAAATTGGGGGCAAAATAGGTTGCCAAGTTTATAGAGAAAAATCTCATATGCCGATATGGGATACCGCATCACTTAGTATCTGATAATGGAGTGCAGTTCCAAGGCCAAGTGGTTGACTTACTAGAAAGGTATGGGATCAAGCACAACTGATCCTCTCCATACCACCCTTAAGCTAACGGGGTAGTCAAAGTGGCTAACAAGATGATCAAGCACATCTTAGCCAAGATAATGCAGACTTACAGAGATTGGCATAAGCAATTGCTATTCACTTTATGGGGTTACAAAACCATTGTAAGGAGTCCTTCAGGTACTACCCCCTACTCTCTTATTTACGGGACAGAAGTCTTATTGCTAATCGAAGTGGAGCTGAAATCACTTTGTGTCATTCTGGAATCTCAATTGCCAAAAGTTGAGTGGAAAAGGGCCAGGTACTAACAACGAGTTACTATTGATGAGAAGCAGCTGAAGGCTTTCTGTCATCTACAGCTTTACAAGAAGCGCATGGCAAATGTATTCAATAGAAAAGGTCAAGCTTGTTGCCATACAGGAAGGTGATTTAGTTCTGAAGCAAGTCAGAATAGTTATTCGCGACCCTAGTGGAAAATTCAGACCTAACTGGGAAGGCCCATTCCTGGTTAAAAAGATCCTCTCCAATGGCACTATTTGCATCTCAGATTTAGAAGGCAATGAATTCTCAGAACCGGTCAACCTTTATCAACTAAAGAAGTATTTTATCTAGAGCAAAAGGCAAAAGAAAAGTAGAATAAAAATAAAAAGTCTGGTAAGTTGAAAACCTGTATAGGCGGTTCATGTAAAAATTAAGACAAAATGAAAAATACTTGCTCGATGAGCTGAAAATCTGCTTGCACAACTCATGCAAAAGTTAGAGCTCTTAAAAGCAAAAGAAGAACGTTAAAATAGTTGATCAAAAAATTCACACGAGATTGGTCAACAACAGGGGTTAAGTCTGATGCACATTAAGGAACTCCTGTGTTGGTTTTAACATTTTTCATGCAAATGTTTTAATCTCATTAATGCAAATAGAACATATGTTCATAAACTTAGCCATGAGTAATACTAGTTTCAAACACAAAGCACTATCTTTCTTTATTACATGCAATCTTATTGCCTAACAATGTTTTATAGTACAGGACTTAGGCATGGTGCAGCACCCATAGCTTATACTCCTTATATGTGGTAAATCAAACTCCAAGAATCTCCATTAGCACAATTTGGTGACAAGGCCAAGTCCTCTCTATATGCTCTATAAAACAAGGCACCAGCCTTCCTCCCTCAAATTCTGTCAATTGAGGGATAGTTTGGAGATAACCATACTGACAATAAATTTTGGTAGAACTGTAGTGCGTGCAACACCTAAATCCTGGCACTGGGATACAATCTATGTAAGTCATCATAGTCACATGCTGTATGCGCCACTAAGGACAGGTCCACCGGATCTCAATCTCAGGTCTGGTCCCCATCCACTCAATCCAGCCCTGGAATGTCAACATCCTTACCTCACTAAAGGTATAACCTATTCATATATGGCTATGAGGAAGGTATCTCTGTGGGTCCCCCACTGGTGGTGCTAGGATCCCAAGTTTTTCTTGAAGCCAAATCTATAAACAAAAACAAAAATAAAAGCTTGCTAAGTTGAAAACCTTGCAAAAAGGCTACTCAGGCAAAAATTAGAGTGACCCACTCAGCTAAAAACCTAAGGGGGCTGTTCAGGTAAAATTTAGGGTTTGAGGTAAAAAATTAAAAGCTCGATGAGTCGAAAGCCTTATGAAAAGCAACATATGCAAAAATTAGAGCAAACACAGCTTTTCTAAGTTGAAAACCTTCAAAAGTGGCTTAGAAATTCTTACTTGTAGTAGGAGCAGGCTACAACTAAAATGTTCAGACTGCCCTTGCTTCACTCTGTCCAACCCAAGTATTGTCTCTGCAATGATCATGGGAAAAGGGGTCTGACCTCGTGTCATCTAGTCTACCATCGGATCGATCGATAAATCTCCATGATTGGATGGATCAACAAATAAGAATTATGCCAACAATCCAAATCCTGCTACTCTTAACCATGAGAAAGTATCTACACATTTTTGACCACATAGTTGGAAAATAGCAGCAAGATCTGCATAGCCATCTGCTGTTAAAAGTGACCTCATCTCAATCGGGCTGATGTCAAAAGCCCTAATCAGATGTGGGAATGCCTCCCCAATAGGCATGGGCACTGTTAGCATCACCGTCATGCTACAGGAGTTCAATCCTGATTGAAACTTGCTGAAAAGTCCTTAGGTATTGGAGTTCAATCACTCCTAATCGACTCCACTCGTTGTTGCCCCAATGACGAGAAAGAGCATGAAAAGCATACAGTGATTGCTGAGTCATTGTTTATCTAATTTCTGCATGGAAGAGCAAATGAGTTATGTTTCGGTAGTGGAGAATAAAATGCATGATATTTATAGCAACAAGCAACTTTGGATTCCACTAATAAATCCAAAAGATACAAAGTTCAAGCCTTTAGCTATTCTCAAAGTTTGTACACCACAGCCCTAGTGTACTAGGCCCACATGCTAGACTTTAAATTTAAACATTCATCGCAATGTCAACAACCACAAACAGTTATCCCAACAAGGGATTCAAAGATCAAATCCTATATAGAGTACTTAGCCACTCATGGCTGAAAAGAAGATACAAGAAGATAATGAAGAACAAAGAAAGACACTCTGCAAAAATTACCAAAGTGGTTGAGCTGCTGCTGGTATGAAATCTGCAGAAGATTGAGGGGGAAAATGAGATCAATGGGGGCAACAAAGATAAAAAGTTTTAATGGAGACCTCATGGGTAAGGCAATCAACAAGATGGGCAAAAATACAAACAAATTTAAGTTAAAGCTGGAGGACCCCCACTAAAAGCATAAAAGGAGAATGGCATCTAGGGTTAAAGAGGACCATACATACCAGTAGCAGCTCAACCACTTTGGTAATTTTTGTAGAGTGTCTTTCTTTGTTCTTCATTATCTTCTTGTATCTTCTTTTCATCCATGAGTGGCTAAGTACTCTCTATAGGATTTGATCTTTGAATCCCTTGTTGGGATAACTGTTTGTGCTTGTTGATATTACTATGAATGTTTAAATTTAAAGTTTGATTTTGGAAGCCAAACCTCTGCTCTGTTATTGCAATGAGAGTTGGATTATAGAGTGCTTATTCATTAAGAGATATTCAATCCTAAAGGTTAGTTTTCTAAATGATAACTTAAGCTCTGTGATTGCAGCATGAGTTGAATCATGGAAAGCTTATCCATTTTGGTTAGAGCAGTGTGTAAGAGAGATCTACATGCTCCTAATTTTTGTATGATTATTAGATAGTTTCCCTAATTGGAGGACCCTGAATATGACTAAGGAATTCTGAAGATTAGAGTGAGATTTAGTTGATTTTACCTCGAGAGAGGGTTTTTGATGCTGTGGTATATCTTCGGTAGCAATAAGCATACGATGGTTATTCTAACTTGGCAATGATGATTTCAAGTCCTATGTTCCTCATCAATTGTTTTACCTTTTATTCCAAGATCCATTTTCACCTTTCTACTTATATGTCTTTACAATTCACTACTTCCAAATACCAATCTCTTATTCTTGCTCACACAAACCAGAAATCTAAGTAGTGGTGGATAGACCGCTAAATCCTCATGGGATAGATAACTTACTATAGCAATCTATACACTTGTAGTAAACAAAACTACTGTCGTCTCAGTCATGATAAAGTTTTTGGCACCGTTGCCGGGGATTTACGAGTTTAACGTCACTATAAAGAGAGTAAAGTTTGATTGAAGGATTTTTTGTATTATTAATACTTTGTTTCAGTTGTGAACGTGTATGAGCAAGAGAACCAAGAACTCTCAATCAGCAGTTGTAGAAGCTTGCAAAGATCCAACAAGGCTTGAAAGAGAAAACTGAAGAATTGCTCAAGATAGAGTTGTATAGCAAACTACAACAGAAATGGTAGAAGAGCAGAGAACTCTGATGGATGTGGTCAGACGTGGTTTTTATACTAACAAACAAAGCATCATGAGGCCAGCAGTTGCAGCCAATAATTTTGAAATCAAGCCAGCTCTATTGCAGATGTTGCAGTCGTCGGTACAGTTTTTTGGTTTACCAAATGAGGATCCTAATGCTCATATCTTAAATTTTCTAGAGATTTATGATAATAGGGTGACAGAGGATGCTATAAGGCTAAGGCTATTCCCATTTACGCTAAGGGACAAAGCAAAATTTTGTCTAAATTCATTAACGCCAAGGTCAATTACAACTTGGGACTAGCTTATGCAAGCATTTTTGGCTAAATACTTCCCCTTGGCAAAGACTGCAAAGATTATCAAGGAGATTACCAACTTCCAGCAGATGGATAGTGAGTCTCTATATGAAACATGGGAAAGATTCAAGGAGCTACAAAGGAAGTGCCCTCACCACAATCTACCGAGAGAGTTGCTGCTCCAGACATTTTACAATGGAGTGAACACCATAACCAGAGGGACCATTGATGCAGTAGTTAGAGGGTCCCTGATGAAGAAGACGATCGAGGCAGCATATGAACTACTGAAGGAAATGGCAGCTACCAATGCACTTTGGGCATCGGACAGGTCTAGAAAAGTAATTAAAGAATAAAAAGATGTTTTATCACTTGATGCTGTTAGTGCTTTGCAGGCTAAAGTTGCAAATTTGACTAAACAAATCAGCAACTTATCAAAAGTATCCAGTTCATATGAGCTATGCGGACAAGCAAGACATGCAGTTAGTGAATCCAATGCATGTGAGGCCATGGAACAGGTCAGTTTTGTAGGCAATATGCCACACTCCATGGGAAGACAAGGTAACAATCCTTACTCCAATACATATAACCCATGATGGAGAAACTATCCAAATTTTTCTTCGAGTAATAATACAAGAAATGTGCAAAAGCCACAGCAACCAGCACCTCCTCAGCAAAACAATTTTGAATCAAAAATGGAGAAATTTATGGAGATGCTGGGAACCAAACTAACAAGCCAGGAGGAAACACAAAAGAGAATGGAGGCTAAGTTTGATCAAATCACAAGGAACCATTACTCCTCTATCCATAATTTAGAAGTGCAAGTGGGGCAGTTGGCAATAGCAATAGCACAAAGGAACCTTGGAAGACTTTCAAGCAATACCGAGCTAAACCCCAAGGAACAAGTGAATGCAATCCAGCTAAGAAGTGGTAAGGAGCTTCTCAATAAGGGTAAGGAGCCTGTCAATGTTAATGATGAATGTAGGAACGAAGAGAGGAGGCAACGTAGTGGTGAGGCTGCAACTTCACGGATACAGAATGAGGAGCATAAAAATCACTGCCATGATCGAGGAGTTGAGTCCAGGCAAAAGTAGAAGGAGAAGGAGCCCAGACCAGGTAAGTATATGCCCCCCATTCCATTTCTGTAGAGGTTAGTACAATCTAAGGTAGATGAGAAATTTACTACATTTGTGGAAAAATTAAAAAATTTAGAATAAATGTGACATTTGCTGAGATGATTCAGGATATTCTAAAATATGCAAAATTCTTAAAAGAGATCTTAGTACATATATGTATGATCGATTATACACAACCGGTCTCACTAACAGGAAATTGTAGCTCAATTTTATTAAGTAAAATTCCATCTAAGTTGTAGGATCCCGATATTTTCACCTTGACATGTAAAGTGGGAGATATGGTATTTAACAAATGTTTGTGTGATTTAGGCGCAAGTATCAACTTGATGCCATATGCCATTTTTCAGAAGCTAAGGATTGGAGAAATCAAGACCACATCAATGGTAATACAGCTAGTGGATTGGTCGGTGAAGAAACCGTTTAGGATCATTGAGGACATGTTAGTCAAAGTGGACAAATTCATCATTCCAGTGGAATTTATGGTGTTGGATTACAATAAGAATGTCAACTACCCCCTGATTCTAGGAAGACCTTTCCTTAACATAGGAAGAGCATTAGTGGATGTACATGCAGAAAAAATCACTCTCCGGATTGGTAAAGAGTGGTTGGAGTTCAGTATGAAGAAGGCAATGAAACAGCCAATGGAAGGTGAGGTGTGCATGAAAGTAGACATAATTAATGAATGTGTGACCATTGTCATGAATGAGGAAGTGCAGAATGTCGTAATAGTAGAGGAGCCTGAGATAATAGGTGAGGAATGTAGTGAGTTACCTAAAGCAGAAATTCTGGTAAGAGATGCTCACCCTACCCCCCCTTCCATTGAAAAACCACCAGTTTTAGAATTGAAAGTCCTACCCAAATACTTGAGGTATGCTTTTTTAGGTCACGATGAGACATTACCAATTATTATATCTAATAAGCTGACCTTGGTGCAGGAAGACAAGTTGCTCAAGTTGGTGCAAAAGCATATCTGAGCTTTGGGCTGGTAGTTGTCAGATATTAAGGGAATCAGCCTAGACACGCTCATGCATAGGATCAATTTAGAGGAGGGCTGCAAGCCTATTTGTGAAAGACAAAAGAGACTCAACCCCAAAATGAAAGAAGTGGTAAAAAAAGAGGTAATCAAGCTGCTGGATGCAGGTATTATCTACCCTATATCAGATAGTGAATGGGTAAGTCCTGTCCAATGTGTGCCTAAGAAGGGAGGCATGACTGTGATAGAAAATGATAAGAAGGAGGTTGCTATCAACTAGGACAGTGATTGGATGGAGAGTGTGCATTGACTATAGGAAGCTGAACACTGCTACTAGGAAAGACCACTTTCCTTTACCCTTTGTTGATCAAATGATAGAAAAGATAGTAGGTCATTCTTTCTATTGCTTCCTTGATGGTTATTCGGGATACAATCAGATTTTCATATATCCTCAAGACCAGGAAAAGACTACTTTCACATGCCCCTACGACACATTTACTTACAGGCGCATGCCTTTTGGTTTGTGTAATACGCTTGCTACTTTTCAACAATGTGTGATTGCTATTTTTGCAGATATGATTGAGGATTTTATGGAAATATTTATGGATGACTTTTTAGTGTTTGGAGACTCTTTTGAGTCTTGCTTGAAGAATTTAGAGCGAGTCTTGAAACGCTGCGAAGAGATGAATTTGGTGCTAAATTGGGAAAAGTGCCATTTCATGGTAGATGAGGGAATTGTGCTTGGCTACAAGATCTCCAAGGAAGGTATCAAGGTGGATAGAGCTAAGATTGAAGTAATATCTAACCTACCACCACCACAGAATGTCAAAGGTATAAGAGGATTCCTTGGACATGCGGGATTCTACCACCGTTTTATAAAAAAAATTTCTATTATTGCTAGACCCTTGACGAGCTTGTTAGTATCAACAGCGGAAGAAGTTCTTTGCCAACATCAAGAGTTACCAGTAGGAGGAACCATACTTATTTCACCAATGTACTGATGGCTTGATAAGGAGGTGTGTTCTAGAAGAAGACATGATACCTATACTAACACAATGTCATGATTCATCTTATGCATGGCATTACAGAGCCAACAAGACAGCTAACAGGGTGCTAGAATGTGGGTTCTACTGGCCGACACTCTTCAAAGATGCAAAAGATCATGTACTCCACTGTGACAAGTTCCAAATAATAGGGAACATATCAAAGCAGGATGAGATGCCTCAATCTTTGATCCTGGAGGTTGAAATATTTGATGTTTGGGGCATAGAATTCATGGGACCATTTCCCACTTCTATGGGAAACAAGTATATATTGGTGGGAGTCGATGACGTCTCCAAATGGGCCAAAGCAATGGCTAGCCCAACCAACGATGGCAGAGTGGTCAGTAGGTTCATCAAGTGGCTGTTCACTAGATTTAGGGTACCCAGAACGCTTATCAGCGATAGAGGAGCGCATTTCTGTAATGCAAAATTGAAAACTCTACTTAGGAGATATAACGTGCATCACAAGGTCACCACAGGATACCATCCATAGACCAGCGGTCAAGTGGAGGTAATGAATCGAGAACTTAAGAGAATCCTGGAAAAGACTATCAGTGGATCCAGGAAAGATTGGGCAACAAAGCTGGATGATACACTGTGGGCATATCGGACAGCATTCAAGACCCCGATAGGAACAACTATCTATAGGATGATTTATGGCAAAGCTTGTCATCTGCCTGTAGAGTTAGACCATAAAGCGTATTGGGTGATCAAACACCTGAACTATGATTTAAAGAAAGCAGGAGAGAAAAGACTACTACAGCTACAAGAATTGGAAGAACTGAGGCATCTGGCAGATGAAAATGCTAAGCTATACAAGGAACGGACTAAGCAGTGACACGATGCACACATTAAGGTAAAAACATTTAGTGTTGGTGATAATGTTCTCTTATTTAATTCTAGGTTGAGACTGTTTTCTGGAAAGCTCAAGTCACGATGGAGTGGTCCTTTCAAAATATCTCAAGTATTTGAGAGCAGAGCAGTAGAGTTGCAGAATGACAAAAGAGAAACCTTTAAGGTCAATGGATAGTAGTGTAAGGTATATCTTGGTGGTTTAACACAGAAGCCAAGCGAGGTAACATCTTTAAACTAAGCCGCAATGAGGTAAGGTCCAGCTGATGACCTTAAACTTAGCACGTTATCACATTTTTGCTTGTGTTTTTGAGTTATTAATAGTGTTTTAGTCAATTTTCAAGTGTTGTAACCTTTTGAATACATGTTTCTATAAGTGTTGGATGATTCTTTCAAGTTAACTTATGAGTATTGATCATTAAAAATTGGAATGACAATGAAAAATGCAATGAAAATGATAAAAAGGGGAAGTCACGATCGTGACATTGCAAGTCACGATCATGATAGAAGGTTGAGCATGAGACGAGCCAAAGAATTTTGAGTTTAAGGCAAGTCACGATCGTGACATTACAAGTCACGATCGTGACAGAAAGTTTGGCAAAAGAGCGAAGGGCAAGCAAAATTTTCTAAGGCAAGTCACGATCGTGACATTCAAAGTCATTATCGTGACATTCAAAGTCACGATCGTGACAAAAACTTGCAAAACTCACTGTCCAGAATTTTTCTAAGTATAAAAGGGGAGACTTGCCTTCAAAAACATAACTCTTCACTTGCCCATAACCTCAAACCGCTCCCTATTCTCCCCAAACAAGATTTCTCTCAATTTCTGGCCATTTTCACATTAGATTACTCAATTTTTCTGCAATTTTCCCATTAATCATCCTCCATTCATAAGGTTAGAATGTCCAGGAGAGTCAAACACGTCGCTAAGCACACACAAAGCAAGGGAAAGGCCCCTGCCTCATCCTAATCACAACATGACTTCACAGAATAATATGGTGCTCCATTTCCTATCTACTCACCCGAGGAAGGACGGAAATACACACCTGTCTGCAAAGAACTCACTCATGAGTTCTACACCACTTGCGAGCTAGTAGACAATAGGTTAGGGAGAATTTGTTTTAGGCTATGAGGTAAAACAATGGAAATGACTTATCAAATGATTGAGGATGTCTTAGACCTCCCTCAGTCCAGACTTACCTCTTCACACGCTGACTTTAGGGCTAAGGCTTTCTGGAATGAAATCACAAGATGACACATTTCCTATAACGCACACAATGCCCCTAACCTTCTCATCAAGGACCCTGTCCTTATTTTGCTGCATAAATACATGGCTATATCTGTCTTTGCTAAGATCAAAAATAACAAAGCATCTGTTTAGGAACTTTTTCCTATATGGTGTATGCTAAATGATCAGCCCTATTGCACCATCTTTCATCTAATGAAAGGGTTCTAGTGGATGGCAAGACCAAGTAGCAGGAAATTAGGATTAGGACATGTGATCACTACTATTGCTAACTACTTTGATATTGAGATGTCTGACCTAACCATGCTGCTATCCGAGCGGTTTTCTGCCAAGTATTTGCAGGATGCAGAACTCACCACCAAACGTGGCATACAGTTCAAAGCCTATGCCGACCCAGATGGCATTAAGCAACATCGCATTGACTTGGAATCTAATGATGATGATGAGGAGGAAGAAGAAGGCATTGCTGAGGAGGAGGAACAGGAGCAGTAACATGAGGAGGAGCATGAGGCTCACCCCCAAGCAGCACGAGCACCAGTTGACACTTCATTTGAGGAGCTGTTACTTCGAATAGAGCAGGGCAATGCTGACAATGCTGCTCGCCTCACCCGTATGGAAGCCATAGTGAATGAGATATGACATGAGCAGCGCTATCAAAGGCAAAAATGCTCAGGTTATTCAAACTCTCTAGCATCAATGTACCATCTCTAATACCCTCTCCACCAAGCTCGCCATCACCACCAGGCAACTAGACTTCCCTTTTCCATTTATTTTTCTTATCTCATGTTTATGTTATGTTATATATCTTCACATTGAGGACAATGTGTCCTCTAAGTGTGGGGATGTTATGTTTTGCTGTGTTTTGTCCAATTGTTATTTTTCCTTTGTTTTGTTTACCCGTTGCTATAACTGCATGTTTGCCTTATATCTTCTACATGAGTAACTGTATGTGGTTGGTGAAATTGGAATTACTTGTATATGGCATGAGCATTAGAAGGCTGGACATAGTTAACTCGTAATCATACTAATTTTGTAATTTTTTCTCATAAATTTAGTAATTCAGTAGGGATTATGAAGGTATCAATGTTTAGCCTAGATAATAAGCTTAGTCCTTCTATGATTGCACTAAAAAATAGAATACAACTTATTAGCAATTATCGAGCCATGTAATGTAAGTAATTCTAAACAACAAAGCAAAGAGGAAATGAGTAAGGAAACAAAAAGTTAAAAGCAAAGATAATAATAAAAGGGCAAAATGCTAACTGTTCTGTTATCAGTAGGGGTGCCCAACATTGGCCCTAGTGATATGAAAAATGCTAGTAACCACTCGAGGGAAGGTAGAATGTTGAGTAACCGGGGATCGTCGCCAAAAGTGTGGGATACTCGTGTTGAAAGACCTACCTCTCGAACAAGAGCCAGACCCAAAAAGAAAAACAAAAGCAATAAAAATGAGAATAAAAACCTTATGATCCTCAATTAGAACAAGTTTAACAAAGCAAAATGGAATTACTCTCACTCATGATTAA
>CANYBF010012573.1:0-10061 GCA_948192965.1 Dalechampia spathulata | reverse complement strand
ATTTATCAATATTAAGCCATCATTTAACTTAATTAACTTAGCCATCTTTTACTAAATCATTAATTAACCTTTTAATCTTCCAATTAAGCTTTTTAATTTATCATTTTAGCAGTAATTTTTCTGCCATAATTTGTCCTAATCAAAGAACCAACCAATCACCACACACACACCCAATCTTCATTAAAAATCATCAAATTTACATCCAAATCAACTAGTCAATGAAGTAAGGACTAACAATCACTAAACCAACATCAACATCATTCGGCCAAGACTCCTTTTTTGTTCCAAATCATTCGGCCAAATGATTAATAATAGCAAAATAATTCGGCTCCTTTTATGTACCACTCAAATAAGTAAGAACTTTGAAGATCTATGACTAATCTATCTCACCTTTCAATAAAATGGCTAAATGAACTAACTTAAGTCCCTTTCCTTTGTGTTATCTCATGATCCATTAGGATCCTTTCTCCATCAACTCATTTCCATAATAGAATCCTCATGCATGTACCTTGGACACAAGATCAAACAAAGAAAATATGGTTACAATAAGTATGGTGCGGTTTCTTCTTAAAAGAGTGTATACTTTACGTATTAAGCCTTAATCACAAGGAATATGATTCGGCCTTTAGGAGAATAAGGTGAAAATGAAGGGGTTTCAGCCAAACTAAAGAAAACTTGTACAAACCTTACTAGACCATGAAGAAAATCATAAGAAGAGCCATCAAAAGTTACGTTTTCCTTGGCTTCAAAACTTACATGCTTCAGCCTCACCCATAAACTTTGCAAGGAGAGGTTTCAAGAACTTAAGATCATGCCATAAGTATTTAAACTTGCTGTTTGTTTAATATTTGATAAGAAAAGGGAGCAAAGAAGAGATATGCTACGGTTTCAAAGGGAAAGTAAGGAGGAACATGAAGAAAAGCTTAGAAAATGTAAGAAATGGAAAGGAGTTCTTGAGAAGCATTCGACCAAGAGGAGTAAGGAGGAGAAAATGATAGGTTTTGATACCAATGAGGGGCAAAAACTAAAATACATGAGTTAATAATAGGGCATGGCCATCCTAAGGTCCATGCACCCTCATTTAAGTGATCCTAGCCCTCCTTGTATACCATTTTGTATAAAAATACCTATGAAATAAGGTTTACCCTTCCTTCTTTCCTTAGAATACGTATAAATGCTCCCTTGCCTCATTCAAATTCGTATCCTTCTAACAAAATGCCCTCCATATCATCAATCCAACAAATAAAAATATAATTTCCACCTTCTCTATCTTTCCACTACACCACTTCCCCATTTCTTTTTCATATTCCCATACTTTCTTTTTCTATTACCCATACATCTTATTTTTTTTATTCAATATTCTTTTTCCATCTTTCAATGATACAGAAATTCAAATTCATAATTTCCATATCATCAAATATTTATTATTCCATTTCCATTTTAATTTCCACCTCATCAATCCAATACTAATTCCACATCACCACTTTAATTCATATTTAATTAAATCATATAATATTCCTTTTAATACCATTAATTAATTCATCTCAATAATTCCTTTTTAAATTAACCACTTAAATTATTTCCATTTAACTTCTTATATCACTTTACTCATTAAACTTCTTTTATATATATAACTCATTTTAAATTTATTTCCTTAATATTCCGAAAATTCCACTTAATTCACTTTAATTTCCCATTTTAATCCTCTTACTTAATTATTTCTTAACTTTATTTAATTATCATTCAATAACCCATACTTCTTTAACTTCTTATTTAATATTAATCTCATATTAAATTACTTTCACCTCATATATCAATATTTTTACTCTTAATCCTTTAACTCATTTTAAATCCTTAAACATTAATATCAATTAATTCTTTACACTAATATCATTATCCATTTAATTCTTACTATAACAACATTATTTAAATCATATACCATTTAATCCTTTTATCACCTCTTAATTAATTAAGGTATTAATTATTTATTCCTTAATTTCCATAATTCAATTATGACATCATCACCTCCATTTATGACATCATCATGATGTCATTAATAAAAATTACTAAATTTAACTTTTCCAATATTTTCATATCATTATTCACCTTCATAAATATATTATTAATCGATAATTAATCATTCTTAATAAAATAAAAATCATAATTAAGCTTATTCGCTTACATCATCATTGTCATTTATGACATCATAATTTAATTTTCTTTTCTATATTCTCAAATCATATTTTATATCAATCATCTTAAACATAAATATTTAAATATACTTATTAAATATTCCATTTTTCACTAATCTTCAATTATTTCCATACGTATTTATTATACATACATTTTTCACTCATATAATTCAATTATATGATCCTTAATCATACTTAAATTCATAACTTATGTATACTCCAAATATAATCATTATTTAACTTAATTCCTCAATCGCATGCATTTTCATGCATACATAAATATTTTTACCTCGATATACGTGTAATTTATCGCACAATCCAATTTTACACGTTTGAGCTTATTTTTCGCATTCAACTTAGTCTACTATCATTTTATCATCATTTCTTAATTCCGATAGACATTTCCTATCATTATCATAATATTTATAATTTTCACCTTGAAAAGCGCGTATTTTCGTAATTCCACATCATCACCTTATTTTTGATCGTATAAGGGATAATTTAATTACTCAACTTATTAATCCTTTTTGCACTAAAAATGAGGATGTAACAATTGCTCTATGCAATCTTTAATGATATGGCTTATTCTACCACACTAATAACAAAAATTAAGGAGCCTTTCGTATTTGATTTCTAATCATTCCATTCCTCTATCTTTTTATTTGCTATTGATACCCCTTATAGGCGGTTTCTCAATATTGACTTCCACTCTGATTCTGAAAAACCTACATCTTCCACCCATCTGCTACTAGTTAGATCTATTTCCTCTAATCCTTTAAAAAATCTTGCAATTAGTCTTGCATTTTATTTGCTCATTTGATTCATTGGTGCTCCATAAATTTGAATCCAGAATGGTGTTGTTTTAAAGCAAATATGTTCAAGAGGTACATCCATTGGCCATTCTTTTATAACAATTAAGTTATTAAAACAACCCAAAGGGTGTTGTCTTTTGCTTTCCTCTAGTCCAGCTCATGCTCAAAACCAAACATAAAAACAATTTCTTGCCAACCTCTCCACTTTAATGTCTTTGATAGGTTTCCAAGCTTTTAGATATAGCCCCTTGCATTATAAAGTTACTAAAACTCTTCTCAATAATTACTTTTCTAACTAATATCCATTCTTGGCTCACCCCTTCCTAATTTGCTATTATTACTAGCATGATTGGTTTGTTTCCACATGTCAATTTCTCTTTTTTCCTTAATAAATCTAGCATGTTGTCTTCCTTCACTGTTATCTCTATCATTCTTTCACCCTTCATCACTTCGCTAAAGCAAGAGTAGGAAAAATCTAAACTAAGATGAACAAGATCCTACACTGAGATAAAATGCTCAATATTGAGAAAAAACTCTACATACTAGAGAATGCATTGGGGAAGCTTAGACTTGGTTGGGCACTACGAATAGAATAAAAGGAAAGTAAGGATGTGCAGTTGATGAGGTAAAGCTTGTCTTATATCGTTAAACATCTTTAAATGTAGAAATCCTCAAATTCTACGTTCATGTATAATTAATCTATCAGATATCACTTTATGTAAAAATAATAATAAACATGGTACTTTTTGGTTAAGGATATTATGGTTTTGCATTTTATACATTATTTTTCGCAATAATCTTTATTATCACTTTTCACTGTCTTCATTAGTTTTGATTGCACATCAATAATGAATAATTTAATTAGTATTAGTTTTACCAAAACTTAAACTATTTAATTATTTCTTAATTTTTGTATTACGATCTTAAACACTATTGACGGTTTTAAACTTGTAATACATAAAATATATTTATAGCTTTGAAAATATTTTTAGAAAATGACAGCAAAAAATTTTGTATTTTTCCTTATAAAATGCCTTTCTTTAGTAAGTATAGTTGTGAAGTAATTTATTTATTATCAATTTGAGTTTATTTAAATTTTTTACGTATCATCATTGTAATAAATCTAATTAACTTTCAACGAGTTTAAGTAATTATTTTAAAATATGTTATTTACCATTTCATATTAAACAAATAAAAGATTCATAACTAAAACCATAATACATTATAAGAATTTCTAATTTATATTAATAAATAAATTTAAATACCAACCTTCAATTCATATAAATACAAAAATATATAAATTATATGTTTAAATATTAAATTATTATTATTAAAATTTATGAAGTAGCTAAGTCTCTAATTAATAAGTTAATTTATAAATCTAAACAAATTCTATATTATCTGATTAAAGTTTAATCATTTATTAAAAACATTTTATTGCATAAATTTAAATAAATTTTTATGAAATTAGATTTAGTATATATATAATAGCAGAAATGAAAAAGAAAAAGATAAAAGTCTAAGAAAGTACAGTATTTTTTTTTAATATAAAGAAAGCAGCAAAGAAATGTAGAAAAGCCAATTTTGAACCAAACCGGTTTTGATTTGGTTGGTTGGTTGGGGAAACGGTCGACGCGGCTTTTACTTCCTTGCAATTTGGTCTTTCGTACCGATGCAGACGGTATATCAAGCAAGCAACTACGCAACTTTATTCTTGTGTCCAGTTTTGTTCTGTCAGCGCAATAGCTCAAAGGTACGCTTCTCTCAACGAATGAATGGATATAGTATTTCGTTGATCTCTCCTTTTTCATTTCAGTTTTCTTTCCTGTTTAGATCGGGTCTTCTCTTTTGTGCGTAGAGTTGCATTGTGCTTCTATTTTAGTTTCGGTTGCAAAGTTCATTGAAATCATTGTTCAGAACATAACCATTGTCATTGAATTGGAATTTTGGTTTTGAGAATCCAAATCTCCTTCAGTTTCACTTTTGTTTGTGATCCGAGCTTATGATTGCTTGGATCTGGTCATTCTTTAGTTGAACTTTACTTAAGCTTCTCTTCGGTATCGCGCTATTAAATATATCATTGGTTTGTATTCTTTTGACATCAATCTGCAGCTTGATGTTGACAAATCTGCTGGCTTTATACAAGATCTAAGATGCACATCTATTCTTGTTTCATTTGAAATTGAGATTTGGATCACGATGTAAAATTCCGGGTCGCATAAATTTAATGCATGATAACACAAGTTGAATCCTCAAGCATCAAAAATCAATGTGCCATATAATACTTTTTATTATACCATGACCTGAAATTTTAGCAATATATGCACAAGTTGAATCCTTAAACTTTTGGGAGGCAAGGGGGTGGCGCCTTAGTTGGATCATCTTTATCTCTAATTGCTTAGCTTAATTACCGGTTTACCGTTCTATTATTGAATTATATCATTTCTGTGAAGTGATCGATGTGAAAACTAATCCTTACTACTTTCATTGGCATGTATGTTATTCTGTGTTTGTTTTCAGATCTTTTAGTTTTTCTTTTCAAAACCACAAGTCAATTGATACTCATGGGAACTTCTGCTGATGTTGCAAGAAAGGTAACTTTACAATCCCATTCCTAACCCAATGGAAGAAGACAAATAAAATTCTCTTTAATTTATTGTGCATTTCAGCTTTATGATCTATTGATAGAATAAATCACAAAGAGTATATTAAATAAGTTAAAATATCAAATCTTGGACAAAATGAAATGTATATTTTGAAGGAATTACTATTCTCTTTCTTCACTTACTGCTTAGAGAAGTGTAATACTAAATCGATCTGCCATAATGCTGATCTATGCATTTTTCGATTAAGCAAATTAATGAGTTGTGTAACTGGTTGCAGGAAGAAAATGGAAATGTAGCAGAGACAAAGCCCTCTGTGGTTTTTGTTTTGGGTCAGTAGTTTGTGAGTTTTTAAGGCCTGTATGACTGCCAAGTTGTTTCTAAATGCAAAAGTTCTATTATGTTATCAGTATATACTCGACAAATAAAATATTATTTCTTTCCCACATCCCTTTCCAATTAGAATGGTGTGCAGATCTAATATTGTTGATGTGCATTAATGCCTTTATTATGTCATATTAAATAGAGCTAGTCTGTTTTCCCACTAATAATGTCATATTATGCGATATTATGCCTTCGTCAGCATTTTGTCCTAAATATTCTGCCAGCCCTTTTTTTTTTTGTGACATCCTGTATTTTCTTGCATCGCGACTGAACAGGCGGCCCAGGCAGTGGAAAGGGCACCCAATGTGCAAACATTGTTGAGAACTTTGGTTATACTCATCTTAGTGCTGGGGATCTTCTTCGAGCAGAAATCAAATCTGGTTCTGAAAATGGGTAGGAATGCATGCATGCAGGCTAAGCCTGTGAATCTGCATGCCCTTTAAATTAGAGAACTGTCATTTTTCTTTATGATGTTACTGTTAATTGCAGGGGCGGATTCAGAGCATAATTTCAGAGGGGGCAAATTTACATCGAAAGCATAATTTTAGGGGGGCAATTGTAAAATTTTTTAAATTAATGGGGCAAAATATATATATTTATATAAAAATTATATATATATATTAAAAAATTTTAAATGAGTGGGGGCAAGTGCCCCCACTGCCCCCACTGTGGATCCGCCACTGGTTCCGGATTAGTCCAACCGACCCATAGCATGAGTGCTAGTTAAACCCTTTAGAGATTGGGTTCGGGTGGTGGAGATCTATTCTATGAGTTTCCAAAATCAGTTTTACTATTATAGTTAGGATTAATTATCCTAGGCAGACAAGCATATGAGCGTAATTGTAAGCACACAGCGCGATATGTGATTTGCAAGGTTGCATATAGGATGACATATAATGCTTTATAGCATTTGAGTGGCATGGCATATGCATGGCATGCAAAATATTGAAAAAGTAGCATAGCATATGCATGACATATGAATATGAATGATATATTATATCCATGATATAGCAACCTAGCATGCATATAAGCATATAACATGGCAAATAGCATATTACGTTATACGTTAATTATTTTGGGATTATATTGTTGTTTAGTGCATACGCAGCATATGCATAATGTATGCATGATACCTTGGATGAATAACATACCGTATGCATGATATGTGAAGTGATACATGTCATGGTATATGTATGACATGACATAATAAATGACATACCGTATGTATGGCATGTGAAATGATGCATGTCATGGTATATGCATGATATGGCATAGTGAATGACGTACCTTATGCGTGGTATATGAAATATCATGGCATATGCATGACATGGCATAGTGGATGACATACCTTATGCGTGGTACATGAAATGGCATGGCATATGCATGACATGGCATAGTGGATGACATACCATATGCATGGCATGTGAAGTGATACATAGCATATCATGTGCATGATATGTGGGGTGATGTATGGCATGGTATAGTGAATGACATACCATATGCATGGTACATGAAATAATGTATGGCATGGCATGTACATGACGTGGCATAGTGGATAACATACCTTATGCGTGGCATGTGCATGTCATAGCATAATAAATGGCATACCATATGCATGGCATGCTAAATGATGCATGGTATGGCATATGCATGTCATGGCATAGTGATGTGTATATGAATGTGTATTCAACATAGTGTATGTGATGGCATACGGTATGTCATGCATTATGGCATATGACGTGACATGGCATAATGACACATACATATATACATGGAAAGGTATATTGGTTGGGTGCGCGTATTGGATTACGTATATTGGCGTATTGGCATTTTTGTGATTTATACATATATGCATACGAAAATACAGTATGTTATGGCATGGCATGGCATATAGTGTGTCATGTGTCATGTGACATGGCATGTGACATGAATGACATGGTATATTTAAGCAAATATAAACCATCCATGAATAAAAATAATAACGGCCGTGAAAAGGAATCGAGGAAATAAGGGATACACACAGGAGATAGGGGGAATTATTACAGACCGAATTAAGTAATTCTACCCTATTACAAAATATCCTTGCGTACATAATTTTTCGGGGTATTAAGTAATACCCCATTCCTCCTCGGTTTTGAACGATCTAAAATGCATGAATGGATTAATATGCAAAATAAACAAATAAAACTCATTAGAAGAAAATGAATTTTGGATTTATTTGACTAGTCCAATGCCATTTAAAAGCATGAACCAAGAGTCAAAATCCAGCAATTATTAGGCAATAATAGTAAAAATTAACACGAGCCGAATCGTGAAAATTCATTTTTAGAAAAATATTTTTTGGCAAAATTATTTTTATTTGATCATGGGAAATCAAATGGGAGTGCTAACATCACTTGGAATAATTTGGAGATAGCCCCTCAACCAATTTGGATCCAATCATTTTGAAAATCGCATTTATACGAGTAAAAATGGCATTTTATCATAGAAAATTAATTTTGAGGCCAAAATTAATTAAATGTAATTATTTTATGATAGATCCAAAATATTTGAGCCACTGTAAAGCATCAAATATGACTGGAAAAATCAAAATACGTCGAAATAAGGCTGAAAATATGGTTTTTTTGAAAATTTTTCAGGGGACGTGTGCCGCACATCAGGCCATGTGCGCCATACATTAGCTATGTGTGCCCACATACCATGACGTATGATGCACATCAGAAGCCAATCTATAAGAAAATCAAATCTTTCAGTACAGAAACGATCCACAGATAAAAATATGCAACTTTAATGAAGACAGTACCTCGTTTTGAGTTCAGATCGGCCTCCGATTTTCAATTCAAACATTTAATTGAGTAATTAAATTAAATAATCAATTTTAAGGCTAAAATTAATTAGATCTGGACAATATTTGATAGATCCAGAACCCCAAGTGCATGGAGGAGCTACTGGAGTTGCTGGAAAAATCAGATCCGGAGCGGATCAAGTGAAAAATAGCATTTTCTGGGAAAATTGGGGCCTATGTGCGCTGTACAGAGGCCCATGTGCACCATACATAGGCTGTGTGTGGTGCACATGAGCTCATGTGTGGTGCACATGGCAGAGAAAACAGAAGAAAATCAGGGATTTTTCAATGAAAACCCGAGATCCAGCCCTGATCTAGGTAGATTGGAGCCTGAAAATGGATTTTCACTCGTGGATTTGCATCCATCTCAAGAAAAATAATTTTAAAGTTAAAATTATTATAAATCCAGCAAATATAAGGTAGATCTAGAACACCAGAGGCATGGGAAGGCCTTAAATATTGCTGGAAAGACCAGATCGGGGAAGAAAATAAGTAAAAACGGGAGAAAAACTGCATTTTTTGAAAATTTTTGGGGCTATGTGTGCGCCACACATGGGCTGTGTGTGGCGCACATGAGGTTATGTGCATAGCATATCCCTTTCAAAATAGTGATAGAATGAAGAAAAATGAAGAAAAGAGAAGAATTTACCTCTTGGTAGTAGGATTTTCCTCCAGATCTTCACTCCAAACGTGCTTAGGGAGCCTAACTAAGGTTAATTAGTCTCTAAATCCAAGCAATTTAATTAATTAGAGGCCTAATTTTTAAGTGCAAATTTTGGCAGAGTTTTTGGTGTCCTTGTAGAGCAAAAATCAGATCATTCAACAGAACCCTAAGCTCTATATTTATAGAGCTATTTTTGGGTGTGGCAATTTTGTAATTTTTGCCCAGATTTGAAAATTTTAAAGGCTATGTGTACCACACATCATGTGATGTGTGCCACACATAGCCTATGTACGCAACACATAGGGTGATGTGCACCGCACATCACTTTTGACCCATCACATGGGGCCCATTATGGTTGTATCGGGATGTGCGCCCCATGCCGAATAAGCATTATTCAACATTCTAAGAAACTTTCATGAAGGAAAGCTTTCCAAATTTGGTCCCGAAGAGGCTCCTGACCAAACCTTTTTACTATGCAATGTGCGGTGCACATAGGGCTATGTGCACCGCACATCACATTTTTGCCCTATGTGTACTGGCTCGTATGAGTAAAACTGGACG
>CANYBF010012487.1:0-24703 GCA_948192965.1 Dalechampia spathulata | reverse complement strand
AAAACCAACGTATTATTCAATCATATTCATGCATAAATATCACAAAATAATACAAAATAGCAATTCAAATCATGTTATGACAATATAATCAATAACAATCAAATAAAAAGAGTTGATTTACCTCTTGTAGGTTCTCCAAACGTTAAAGGATGATGCTTGCAATCCAATTCCAATCCCGAATCCAAGTTTAGGTGTTAGAACGCCCAATTCCAGTTGATTTTAATGTGTTTTGATTAATCCTAAGGCCTTAGATTAGTTAGAATTAAGTGTTTGAGTGTCAAAAGGTGTTTGACGGCTGCTGGCAGCTGTGGAAAACCTAGGGTTTCATGCTCTCAAATTCCGGTCTCCCAGCCAAATGGCAGATTAGGGCTTAATTAGGCCTGCCCTCGGGAACATACGCGATCGCGTATGTTGTGCAATGAAACATATGCGATCGCGTATGTAACATATGTGATCACGTATGTTGAGAAACATATGCGATCGCGTATGTAACATATGCTAAACCCTAAAAACATATGCTAAACCCATAAAACATATGCCCACGTACACGAGACGCCCCGGAACGGGCCAGAGTTGGCCCAGAACGGCCCAGAAAGCCCTGAATCAACCCGGATTGGCCTAAGACTAACCCGAACTGACCCAGAAACATCCCGAATTGATCTGGATCAAGCCGGTCCAAAATTAGGTTGCAACAATAGCCTTTTTTGCACTATATGTTATGTAACTATATACTATCCATATCCCTTTCAATTTCATAAAATCCCATATTGTTTAGTTATTTATGGCAACACATGACTCATGCCTATAAATATAGCTCATATGTTTATGGGAAAGAAATCTAAAAATTATTAATTGTAGCAAAACTCTATCAAAATTATTCCTCACTTAATTGAACACTTATTTAAGTTGCTAATTAGGATTAGAAACTAATTAATCTTAACTTAAAATCCCTAAACTTGTTTGGAATCAAGATTTGAAGCTAATAATCATTGGTGAGTGTTGGAATGCCCCTTCTTTCCTCTTTTCTTTTGATTTCCTTAATGGGTTTGTGATTTTGCTTTCATTTTTCATTGATTGGCTAGAGTCATGAATGTAACAGTAACATTCTTAGCTTTCTCGTAGCTAGAATGATTTGTAATAGTCACATATTCACTTGGGTTTGTGATTTCTTTCATGTTTTTCTTAAAAACTCAGTATTGCTTTAATCTTGTGCATTATATATGGTGCACAGTACACTATATGTGGCATATATAGCATATATACTGTGCATATCATGCTATATGTTGCATATATAGCTACCAGTTTTCTATTGTTTCATGATTTTTCACTCATTTTCACTTGTATTTTTAATGATAATCAAAGTTTTCATTAATATTAATGGTTTCACAGTAATCTTAATGATCCGAATTTGTATATATTGATTCAATTTGATTAATTTTGGCTTTAAAATTAATTTTCAAGTTAAAAGCTCTTTTAATTTAAAATTTATTGTGATTAATGTGATTGAACTTGAATTGGATGTATTTTTCACCTCTAATTGATGTTTGGATGATATTAGAGTCCTCCAATTTTGTTTACCATTATCAATTTATGTTGATTTTGCCAATAAATGAATTAATTTACTTATTTTCTTAATTAAATGCCATTTAATTATGATTTATTTATCACTTGACATGATTAGCTCAATTAGATGTTGAATCATTTCTAAGTGATGCCACGTATGATCTTAAAATCTTTCAATTATGCTTTTAGCCGATTTTGCCAAAAATTTGTTATTTTCATGATTTTTACAACCTGACTCATGTTTACTACTACATTTTCATAAGTATTGCCATCACATTCATTCGACTTTATCCCTTGATTCATGCTTTTACATTGTATTGAATTGGTCATTTGTGTCCCACATCTCACTTATTGCCTAATAATTATTTATCTATTTACATTTTCCATTCCTACATTTTTGGCTCTTACTGCTCAAGGTTGTTTCCTTAAGTGGAGGAGATATTGCTTAACATCTCAAATTTTTGTATTATGGAAGATTGTTTATAATAAAATAATCTTTTATTTTATTAGTTTTCCCTAACATGTATGATTTAGCCTTATTTCATCATGTATCCCTCTATCTCTCTCTCTCTCCTTTTCTTTAAGCCATTTTTAATTTTCATTCATGCTGTTATACCTTATTATACTGCTATGATTATTTTATCATTACTATATAATGTATGTTATGCCATGTCATCTTTCACATGCCATGCCTATCATTTCACATGGGATGCCTATGCCAGGTTTTATTCACCATGATTATTATATCATGATGTCATACCATGAATGTCATATCATACTCACCATACTATATCTACTATGATTGTTATCATGTTATATTGCGTTGTGTGCTTATTTCATGTTTATGAATGCTCACTTGCCTAGGATAATTAATTTGACCAAAATGATAAAATCAAACTTGAAACTTTGAGGGAATAGATCTTCACCACCCAAACCCATCTCTAAACGGTATGACTTAGCCCTCATTCTATGGGTTAATTGAACCAAATTTAGAACCATGCGATGGTGACTCCATCTTATGACTCCATTGAGTCCATTTAATTCCTCAAGGTAGCCCCTTGAGAAGACTATACTTTTACTCCAAGTAGGCACCTAGTGTCGTCTATCATAAGCCTCACTCTAGGTCATAACGAAAGCCCCACCCATAATGCCATATGACCAAATCGCTTATGTCATTGCAAAAGGCATTTATGCAACTCATCTTTGAAAATGGAGCATTATACCAAGTCATTTTAAGAAAAACCAAAAATTATACATACAATACAAAAATTTAATATCAACATAGTGAAAATCTAGTAGCTATGTATGCAGTATATAACATGACATATGTTGCATGTACTAAAATTTAGGGCTATATGCATAACATATAGGATTATGTGCGTCGCACATAGTGAATAAAATGAAACAGAAACAAGTTTTTAATAAAAACATAAAGAGAATCATAAACCCAAGTAAATATGTGACTGTTGCAGATCATTTTAGCTATGGGAAAGCAAAGAATGCTATTGTTACATTCATGATTAAAGCTAATAATTGAAAAATTAATGCCAAATCACAAACCCATTAAGAAAATTAAGAGAAAAGAGAGAGAAAGAAGCATTCCAACACTCACCGAGTAGGATTAGGCCTTAATCTTGATTTCAAATGAGTTTAAGGAGTTTAAGTGAGGATTAATTTATCAATCCTAATTAAGAACTTAATCAAGTGTTAATTAAGTGAGAAATGATTTTGGCAGAGTTTGACCTTAATTTACAAATTTTGATCATCCTTGTTACAAATACATGAGCCATTTTTATAGGTATGGGTCATGTGTTACAAGAAATGACCTAGCAATATGGTATTCTCTGAATTTTGCAAGTAATATGCATAATATAAAGTGTAGAAAAGTGTTATATGTGTAACGTATAGTAGTATATGCACAGCATATAGTAGTAAATGTGCAACATATCAGAGTTTGCACCCTATGTTCACCCCATAATCAAAGTACCTAGGGATATATGCCCTATGCTTTTTAGTCCTTATTTATGCCAAAAAGACATGATGATAAATGGAGTATGTTAGATTTGCATGAGAAAAGACCATGCACCAGGTTTATCTCAACTGAATGTGTACAGCATGTAGCACTATATGCTCCATACATCAAGATCAACATCAAGGACTTGTACCAAGCCAAATTGAAAAAAACTCAAAGTTATAGCATGCAAGTGAAAAGTTAAGGTCAATATTTTACTCTTATTAGGATCATTTTGAAAGTGACACAGGTGAAAGTCATCAAAATATGACCTAATAATAACATGACTTTTTCACTAAAAGGCAAATAAGATACTTGACTAATGCTTATGTTAAGGCTTAATGGTCGTGCTAAGGTTTATGGATGCTCGTATTGAGGCTTGCCATTCCATGAGGAAAACCATAATCCATTAGGGATGTAAAAGTGATTTATTGGAAAAAACTCAATTAGAATGCTCATGTTTGCATCTCCACTAAAGAAGGAAATACAATCCACTAAGAATTGAAGAATGGTCGTACTAAGGCTTGAAAAATAATAGTGCTTATGTTGAGGCTTCCAACTCTGTTAGGGATGTATAATCCACTAAGGATTAAAGGATGCTCATATTTAAGGCTTACAACTCCACTAGAAATGAAGTATGATCCACTAAGGATTAAAAAATACTCATGCCAAGGTTTATGATCCAGAATGATAATTAGGAGCCAAGTGCTTGAGTGAGTGACCAAGGTTGATTGAAGGTAATGCTCAAGTTGAGTCTTACAAGTTTATGAAAGATCAAAGTTGACTCCCTAAGCTTGGAGATAAATGCTTGGAGCTCGATACTCGGGTAAGGAGATTAATGTTGATTATGTGCAGTGCTTATTATGATGCTTGTAATCCAATTCTATATGATGCTTGCAATCCAATTCTATCACTAAGAGCCTAATAATCACGTGAGGTTATCAAAGTTGATTAGGGGATGCTCTTGCTGAGGTCTATCTACCTAATTCTATCATTAGGAGCCTGATGCTCGGGCAAGGTAATCAAAGCTAATCATGGTCAACTGCTAAATCAATGGCTTAACTACAAGTCTTAAAAATATCTAATGTCTTGGTTAAGTTGCCTACTACCAGGGTTTAGGAACCAAATACTTGATTTTACAAATGTTATTAGATCGAGTGGTCAACTGCAAAACTTGGGTGATCAACTACCAAATAAAGGAGAACAAATGTTAGTTTTAAGATGATCAACTACTGAATTTATGCCTGCGCTATTATATATGTGTTTGATATCACCAAAAATAGCACTTAGGATCTACTACCAGAATGTGACACTTTTTAGTCAATGGCTTGGCCAGTAATCAAAGGTTTGACTTAAATTGATGATTTGTGGGATCAATTTCCTATCTATGCTAGACATAGGAAAGTAACTTGTCAATGAAATTAGAATTGAAATATTCTAGAGAAAATATCTGAATTTTTAAGTGTTAATTTGCTGAATTCTAACTGATTTTTTGGATTTTTCCAATGCTAAGGGTCATGAAAATTGGACTTACTAAAGAAAAAGTACTCTAAAAATTCTAAAATTTTTATGAGAGGCCTAATTTAATGAATACATCTTCATGGAAATATGGTGCATGTTAGTAGAGCTCCTCTATGGTTGGTACATATTAGCATTTTCTATAATGTGTAGCGCATGTTCTACTACATGCTATGCATATGACTTGGAATTTTGACAATTCAATTATAGAATCAAGTAAGAGAAAGCAACTTTATTAGAATAAAATTAAATGAAATTGGTTTAGAAGATACCTATACAGCCATTTTATTGATTGAGATTATCATTATTGTTTGAAATAGGTCTGCCATATCTCTGAAGTAACATGTTCCCTTACTTGAAAAATTTGATAAGTTTCTCTCATAAGGATGAGCGACACCGTCTTTTAAAAAGCCTTAAGTGTTGGCTCTTCTATCTGGATGTGCATGTTAAGAAGTGGTAGCTAGGGCTAGAAGGATGTATGGAGTATACTACACCACCATGGTCGATGTTCTAGGCATTCTACACTAATACTAACCTGAATGCCATCATCGCACTAATTGGCATTCTCAAATAAGAATTCCTATCAAAGTATCCAGTGGACTATCAAACCTTCATATAGATATGACTATTGAGGCCTAAAGAGTTGTCCACATGTAAAGGATAATATGATAGAGTTAGCAAATTTGGTGGCAGACCTGACACTTCTGGTGGTAAAGGTATACATCGTGATTGGCAACTCTTAAGGTGGTAGTACCTTAAAGAGATCATGCAACACTGTGTCTAGAGCAACACCACTAGGACTATAGCTTGTAGTCCAAATGTACCTCTTGGGTATGAGTATTGCCAAAGTTTTATCAAGGGCTAGCTGATGTGGCCTTAAAATCCATTAATCTAAACAAATGATGAGCTCGGCCACCCATACGAAATATTTTTTCCTCTATTGATAATGGATAAGATCAAGTTTGATCCACCAAACATAACTCGCATGAGTAGATAAAATGCATTAGCATGCTGCTGATCTTGGTGATCTGACATGTGCTTGATCTGTGTAGGTACCTCAAGATGCTATGATCGATACCATGAGACTATTGAAAGGGATTTGCTACTATCATAGCTCTGAAACACTAGACGTTTAGGTATGTACTTGTTATGATAATGTTCATAATATACATGCATATAAGATCTAAATGTCTATATGATTGAATGAATGTAGACTAATCGATGCTTGGATAGAGAGGAATGTGACTGCTATACCCTTATGACTGAGTAAATGGGCAGTGAGATTGCCTAACTGACTACATGCCTGAAGTAGTATAACATCGAGCTCCTCGATAGTCCCAGTATGGATGAGAAGTAATTAAGAGATGGTAATGCCTAGAGCAAACGTGAAATTCAATTACATATGCATAGTGTCATAACTTTGTAGCTTTTGTATTAAGGCATAGGATAAAATAGTGGCAATAAAGGTACCGATAACCTCTTTCTTAGACTTATCATATGCTCTAATGATGGTCGTAGATAGCTTCAAATTTGAAAGCTGAATCCCAAGCTTGGGTTACACTTTGAGTAGGCCAACGTTAACATCGGAACCATCATTCACTATGATGTAAGAACTGAAAAAGTTTGTGATGTGTACCCTGATGAAGAGTGCCCTTGTTATGATGGATAACCTCAACTGGTAAATTCGTATTAAAAATAATCATTATATTGGACTTGAATTCCTAATTAACCAACTGACTCTTCATACTATAGGTAGAGGTAGATGAAGAAATCCTCATGCTAAAGAGTACCTTGACAATAGCCCATTGATATTAGCCTAAGTCTTCTTCAACTACTTAATTACAACATCTTTAGGCTGAGCAACCTCTTTCCCTTTTATCAATAGGTTATGGAGCTGGAGTAATGCTCGGACTGGCTTCATCTATAGCAGGTCTAGATTTGGTTGACTTCTTCAGAGGATCTAACTTTTTCCAAAGGCTGGGAGGAGTGATCACTTTACCATTTCAAGTCATATTCCGGACCCTAGAAGACATCTTGTTGGCACTTAATCCTTTATGGTGCTTAGGAGCCTAAGGTGTTGGCTTAGCTACCTTATGACTCCCAGTTGACTTGCTCTTTTTTTATTTTTAAACCTTTATCAATTTAGAGTTAGAGGCATCATGAGTACCTATAAACTCATCCTTCAAGCTATTGTACCAAATGTTAATGGCAAAAATATTGAACCTACCATCAGGTCAAAAGCTTATAATAGGCAAGGGATTGGATCATATAGGTATGGTTAGCTTTATAGTAGGGAGGAGTGATCTCACTGCTGAAGGGAGGGAACGAACTAAGAATTAGAGATTCTAGAAACCCTGATTAGATCATATAGGTATGGTTAGCTTTATAGTAGTTTTGTAATGAGTTTATTTTAGTAAAGGGTTTAGACTTTTTAGGATCTTCAAGCTCACTTGAATCTATAAGGCCTTGAATGACATGCTTGGGAGAGTGATAGTTATTAGTGTTATGGTCGTGATGCTGGCGGTAATGGCAGTAGGTTTTGGTGTCTACTGAGGATGGGGGTGGTGTTTGGAAATTTATTTTAAGTGGCTTGATGAGTTTGGGTTTAAGGAGACATTCAAAGACCTTGGAAAGTGACAACCCAAGTTTTGAGTACCTCTAAGACTGGGTAATGTTCAGTGTATGGAGTTTGGTATCTATAAGGCATTTATATGGTGAGATTCGTATGTTATTTGAGTGGATATGGTGGTTTTGAGTCTGATGAAGGAAGGCTCCCTCTTCTTCAACCCCTCAATCTGCTCAATCCTTTGACCAATCGAGTAAATGTTCTTAAAGGCATGGAATGTCTGATACTTCAACTTATCTTGGTTCAATGATAACAACCCCATGATAAGCTTGTTAATCATGTCTAACTCATATGGCTTTTATTTGAACAACATAGCATTATCCATCCACTAGCTAAAATAGTCCATGAAAGACTCATTAGCTTTCTACTTCTCCATCCCCAAGCCTAGCAGATTCTCAAGACCCAGAAGTGCATGATAAATACTGTCAAAGCCCAATACTACAGAGGAAACTAAGTGAAGTACGCCAAATACGAAGTATGGAATGGTGTCTATAACTTCCCACCAGGACCTACCCCCCAACCTAGAGTAGCTAGGTGGGGAAGTAAAATTAATCCTTGTTCATACATTGGCTTCTCCAATATGAAATGAGCCACTCAAATCAGAATTTGAACCCATGATGCTTGTAGAATGCATTATAAAGAGGCTTCCACTAAATCATGGTTGCTTTATTCAGACTATGATACTAAGCTAATGTTAGTCCTTCCAATGAGATGAAGAATAGTTAGATTATTTGCTCATCTAACAAGTCAGTGGTACTCATCATCATAATATAGGTCTTCATATCCTTAACCCTACTATATTTAGGAACATTGAAAAGATTGAACTTGGTAGGCAACCCCTTGATGGCTTAGAGAGGACTTATCAAAGTCCAGATCAAATGTCATTCCCTTGGTCTTCATGATAGACTACAAGTATTCTATCTATTATTTTAGTGTAAAAGTCTCAAACTTGTAAGCATCATGCATATGAAGTGAGATGTCATCATTTATCTCAATGTCATATAGGTTAACAATGGTCAGAGAGGCATCATTGAGTGCAAAACAAGTAGTTTCTGATAGAGATGCAACACTTGTAAGAGCCTAAAGATCTGACATGTTTCTATACATGATAGAGAAAGTTAACATGGATGCATATGTAATGCAAATATGATTGAACATGATATGGAAAGTAAGATGTATTCATAACCTATGCTAGCAAACATATAGTGTTATGGCTGCAAAAGAAATTTGATTGAGCATGCATGTATGCTTATTTGAAAGAAAACACATAAAGGTTAGTGAACACATAGGACACATCAACACTCCCTACCGCCCTTATGCTTCCATGAAGATTGGTCGGTCTAAAATATCTTAGGCAGTATATAAGCCTTTAGTTACATTGGGAACTCAAGGCATGACTGTCTCAACATGTGAGACAAGCAAAGATTGATTGTTACTTGATCATATGAAGGATTAGAATGAAAATTTGATAGCATTTTGGTATAATCATATTGTTATGATAAGAGAATGTCAATCAAATAGCATGAGGTTATACAACCATCATATAATTTTGACTCTTAGGAGAGCAATATAAGATGGGAAATAGGCCGGATTTAGGTAAATCCACTTATGTAATAAGGTATAATCCACATAGCATGCAAAAATGGACCTTAGTTTTGGAATGTTGTTATGGTTAGCTACGTGGGCTTTAGTTTAGTTGAAACATACCAAGGTCTCCTACCACTATCATGACTGCTACTTTATTTATAAACATTTGATAGGCATTGATGTTTATTTTAACTAAATTATGTCTATTTTATGGTAGCTTGATTAATAATATGCTATATTTTAGGATATAATAGTGATAAATAAGTATAAAGAATATAAGTTTATATTACTATTGATTGATTAATTAATTAGATTAATTAGGAATATGTCAATTATGGTAAGCTATCTTATTTTAGAATGAAACTATAAGTTATGAATAAAGGAAATTATAATGACCAGATGATATATCATGAGATAAATTAAATTTAAGTGATGAAGTAAATAGGAATAACTAAGTTGTCGTATAATTAGTTAGTGGAATAAATAAATCTACATAGGTATCATTATATTTATTAATAGTTAATCATGACATGAATTGTATATTAATTGAGTGTAAACACCAATCATTGTTAATCATATATA
The DNA here is from genome assembly GCA_948192965.1 of Dalechampia spathulata. Taxonomy (NCBI): domain Eukaryota; kingdom Viridiplantae; phylum Streptophyta; class Magnoliopsida; order Malpighiales; family Euphorbiaceae; genus Dalechampia; species Dalechampia spathulata. The sequence goes on along the minus strand of CANYBF010012487.1, from coordinate 14,816 downwards.
TATATATATATATATGTATATATATGTATGTATAAATTATTGTGCAGTAGGCAGAAATGGGGAAAGGAATTAATTTATTAATGATTAGTGTTGAGTGAAGCTTTCTTCATTTTGAAGGAAGCTAATATGTTGGGCGATGGAATTGAAATGTAACGTGTACTCTCCCCTTTTTGCATTATTGTTCACTTTCCTTTATGCATAAAATTTAGACAGTTTCATTTCAAACTTTGCTTATGGTTTCTTAGTAGAGACTTGGCGATCCAACATCCTAGCAAGGTGAGATTGTTGGTCAAAAATTAAGATAGAATTTGTATGTGATTTGCATGTATATATGTGTTGAGATGAGTTTCTCCCCCTATTGATGTATAACTTTATCGAGAAAGCTTAGAAACTAAATTACATAGCTTCAAATGCTTGTACAGTTTTATGATTAGTATGCTCTTTTTTATTATACCAGTTATCAAGGTTATTCAGTTGAGAAATTTGTAGTTAAAAAAACCCTTATGTGTATAGCTAACCTATTGGAAATGGTGTGCCAGCTATGACTGAGGTTTATCAAACTTTAGAAGGGGGTGAGGAGAATTGGATTAATCCCTTCCCATGCTCTAAAGATGCTTTAAGTTAATTACTAATTCCTTATTGGACTGCATAGGTTTTCAGATGATGTAATTGATGGAAATAGTTATGTATATGAAACTTTCTAGCCTCTCCTTGATTTATGCCATGAATTTGAACTGTTAAATTTGCATGTAAGGAGCCTGCATGCTTGTAATGTGCTCCACACACCTACTTATGTAATAAGGAGCTAGAGGTTTAACTTAAATTAGTAGGATTAGTGACTAATGTGTCATGAAGGTGTGTATTTGAAAGCCACACTTAAATGCATCCCAATCGACTAGTGTGCATGACTTTTAATAACACCTAAACTCATGTATAACATAAGTATCCAAATTATTATGAGTTAGGAATGTATTTCACATAATGATATTAAGTGGTAACCAATTCATATGAATATATGTATGATCATGCACTAAAAAAAAGAATTTAAGTGGAGTAAGTATATAATTTAATTATGCTTGAATATGAGGTGTGTAAAACTACTATAATTCATGCACCTAAGGCTAGAAAATCTTTTAGCTATTGTATCATATAATAAGAAATAAACTATGAAATTATTCATTTTAGGGGCTACTAAAATACTTATACAAGCCTTAGATAGGTGAAGTCTAATGTGACTAATAAAATAACACACCTATGTTATGACTGTTAAGTAGAAATTTGCATGACTGATGATGTGTCTAAATTAGTTATGTTACATGAACTTAACTAATACAAGCACTGTACATTTGAATCATTAGGCCATTATGTATACTTGATGATCCCTATGCAAAATTGATTTTATCAAGGCATTGGAATTGATTTTTGTGAGTGATTTGTGAACTATGGTTAAAGCATTTTAAACATAGCATGACTCTTCATAATACCTTAGGAAACTATTTATGTTTGTTTAATGGTTGATACATGCATATGGTAAGAACTGAATTAAGGGGAAATCTCCTTAAGAATTGGTCTATGGTAACATCTATATGACACATTTAATTTGACTAGGGACTTGAGTAATTAAGCATACACTTATATGGAGCATTATTGGACCATAAACCACCTAAGTAAATATGGTTTTCAGATCATAATTATGTTGACGTACTTACATGATAAGCATTGAATTAAGTGGTTGAATTTGACTTTAAATAATGCTTAGACCTATGTACTATACAAATATCTTAGTTGGTCACCAGCCATGATTTTGATGTAAATTATGTATGTATTAACACTTGATTTTGAGCTAAATATGTACCTAATGTAAAGATATTGAATTGTAATTAATGCACCCAGGTATATGTACGCAAACAAGTTAGTAAATATTTAAAAGATAATAGCAAAAGCAAACGTGTGTGTATGTTGGCAATGGTAATAGTATTTGAGCTTAAGGGTTATTAAACTTATGTTTGAACCATATGAGTTAAGCTTTTAATTAATGGCAAAGATGATGCAAGTTTGGCCAAAACTTTGGGCCGAATCCACATGCATAACTCATGCATTCAGTGACTATACAAGCAATTATAATTAAGAATAACTATGGTAAATTTATATGTCTAGCTGCATAGCCCTAATAGCATATTAAAATGTAAAGAATGACCCTTGTAATCATCATTAAAGAAAATTAATAAATCATATAAGAAGTCTATATTACTAAGTAATATAAATATTAGTGATAAAACATAGAGATTGAGTATACATGTCAAATGTTAGAAATCAAGAAACTACTAGCGTAAGAGTATTGGTTAATAAGGATAGTCTTATATTAGATTAGGTAATTATATCTGTATTTGAACTACATAATTTAAATGTTAGGAACTATTAACTCCAAGCTAACCAATGTACTTTTAACTAGTTAATTAAATTTCATAACTCATAAGATTAATAAGATTTTAGGTGGATATCATCCTTATGCATATGAAAACTAAAACATAGTAATTTTCCATTAAATAGAGAACTGACAAGGGGATTAAAAGATTATTAAATTTTCATTTAAATTTTTAAGGATTAAATTGAATATGTATAGTTCAACCATTAAACTTATGTATAAACCATACTATGTTATGTTCAATTTATATTATGACCATGAATTTAGTAAATGTGTATGGATTTCAATTAAGTGTATTTTTTATTAATCAATGGTTAAATTAGATAAAGAATACTTAATTACACAAAAGATTAGAGTATAAGCACATAGTGTTAGTAATATGATAAAAAGTAAAGTCAATAGAAATTAAATATTTTTTCAAGGATGTTTATATATATATTATATCGTAGGTAAATGTTTAATAAATTGACTAACTTATAGATTGGAACATCTTTGTATAATAGGTGAATTGAATGGTACTATCACTACCCCTATTTCTTAGTTAGATAGCTACATAGGAAAATAGGTTTGTGCCTAATAATAATTATATTGTAAATGAAATTTGTAGATAAAATAAAAGGCTTGATGATTTAAGCATCTTACCATTAAATATTATGAGTATTTGATTATTATTTATTAATTTTGGATATGTAATATATTGATATATCTTAGAATGTTATTGATTTACAACTATGTCATCATTATATAAATGCATACACAATAAAGTCATGCATCATAAATCATTAGCATGACATTTTGGATGAATAAAGAAGACAGAATTACATATATATGAATATATGCAAAAGGTGAAATAAGGGAGGCGTTAGTATATTTGTATATTGAAATGACACAGAGATAAAGAATACAGAGATGCTGGGAAAAGAATTATTGAAAATATACTCAGTAAGATTGTGCACAATCAAAGATAGGGATTGTAATGATTAAAGAAATAATGAATTCATATAAAGTGGTGAATTCATAGAGAAATGATGAAATGATAGAGGACAAAGGAACTCATATTTACATTCATTATCTTATAGTATATCATTATTATGAGAAAAGAGGAATGCAACTCAAATTTGCATTCATTGACATTAAGCATATTATTGCTATTATTTTGATAAATATGGTGATATTATGATTGGTCTATGGGAAGTTAAGTGATATACAAAATTAGTCATAAAGATTTATTATAATAATAATTGATTATCAATGGTATGATTTTATTGAAAGATGTATTTATTATGATTAATTATTAAGTATTTCTTTTATTATTTTATTTATTATTTATATTCATACTATAATAGGATAATTGAGTTTTATTCACAGGATTATTATTATTAAACACCACTGATTTTTAACTCATGTTTATTATTTGATGAACAGAGGTACACACCTCATAGCTATATGAGAAGATGCTACACCTTCAATGAGGTAAAGACGCTGACTTTTGATGATTGGTTTGAATGGATGGGGGTCATCCTTGAGAGTGAGGTTAGGTGGACCTATCCCTAGCGGCATATCCAACATGTGACAGTGCTGGCGTATATCAAATGTATTCTATTATTAGGATTCAGACGTTACACCCACTATAGTCTTACAAAAGTCTGCCATCAGTACAACCATCAATAGACTATCCCTCGATTGATAAAGTTTGAGAGAGGATGATTGTTATCTTACTTCTTAAAATGTCGAGAAGACTTAGCCTTGATATAGGATCATGCCAGTAAAGATCCCTAGAGCTATGGGTGTTGTGCCATACATAGGATTTTCTACTACACAATTTGTCAGATAATAAACTTGTATATAACAAAGAAAGATATTGGTTTGTGTTTGAGACTATTATTACTTATAGCTAAGTTTATGAATATGTGTTTTATTTGTATTAATGAGATTAAAATATTTGCATGAAAAATATTAAAACTAACATAGAAGATCCAATATGAATTAGACTTAACCCCTATTGCTAATTAGTCTCGTGCAAGATTTTTTGATCAACTATTTTAATGCTCTCTTTTTACTTTTAAGAGCTTTAACTTTTGTATCAGTTGTCCAAGTTGATTTTTAACTCATTGAGAAATCATTTTTCCCCATTATCTAAATTTTTGCATGAATCACCTATGTAGGTTTTCAACTCACCAAACTTTCACTTTTTTTTTGCTTTCTCTTTTTACCCTTTGCTCTAGATAAAATACTTCTTCAACTGATCAATGTTGACAGGTTTAAAGAACTCGTTGCCCTCTAGGTCTAAAACATAGACTGTGCTTTTGGGTAAAATCTTCTTAACTAGGAATAGACCCTCCCAGTTAGGTTTGAAATTTTTGCATAGGTCATGGATAGATAATCTGACTTGCTTTAGAACTAGATCACCTTCCTATATAGCAATAGGCCTTACTTTCTTGTTGAATGCATTTACCATGTGCTTTTTGTAAAGCTGTAAATGATAGAGAGCTTTCAACTGCTTCTCATTAATAGCAACCAGTTGCTCGTATTTGGCCCTCTTCCATTCAGCCTCTGGCAATCGAGCTTCTAATATAACCTAAAGTGACTTTAGCTCCACTTTGACTAGCAATACAACTTATGTCTTATAAACCAAAGAATAGGGGGTAGCACCCATAGGACTCCTTATAGTGATTCTGTAACCCCACAAAGAAAATGGCAATTGCTCATGCCAATCTTGATATGTCTACATTATCTTAGCCAAGATCATCTTGATCATTTTATTGGCTGCTTCGACTGTCCCATTAGCTTGAGGATAATATGGAGAAGATTAGTGATGTTAAATTCCATATCTACCTAGAAAATTAAACATTTGACCTTAGAACTACACCCCATTATTAGACACTAAATGATGCAGTACCCTATATCGATATAAGAGATTCTTCTCTATAAACTTGGCAACCTACTTTGCCCCCAATTTTCTATAGGATTCTGCTTCCACCCATTTAGAGATGTAATTAATAGCCACTAGTATATACTAATGCTTATTAGAAGCATTAGGATGAATCTCACCCATAATATCAATCCTCTAAGCTGAGAAAGGTCATAGCATCGTTAAATTCTATAATTCAACCAATGGAATATGATTCAAATCTCCATGAATTTAGCACTCATGATATCATCGGACAAACTATATGTAGTCTATCTTCATGGTAAGCTAAAAATAACCTTAGTATAAAATCTTTACGTACAAAGCAAATCCATTCATGTGAGGCCCATAAGCTTTAATGTGCACTATTTACATTATTGTTTTGATCTCCTTCCTCAATATGCATCCAAGTTGTAGACCATCAACTATTCTTCTATAAAGAATACCTTGTAGTAGGTAAAGTTAGCTGCTAACCTTCATCAAGCTAGCTTATCAGTCTTATTAGCTTCCTCTGGATCGGCACTAGTTCTCAAAAAGTTCATGATATCACCATATCATGGAGTTTCATCTTGTTGGTCAAGTGTCATAACTCATTCACCCTTATAGCAAGGGATCCTTGACTACTCAATGATCATAGGCTAAATCTAATACTATGATCATTCACATACTAAAGCCAATGTAACTAAAGCATCAGCCATCTGATTCTCATCATGTGGAGTATAAATGAATTCACATGAGCTGAAATTATAAACCATTAGCTTTATGTATTCAACATTAAGCTTAAGCCTCTCTTCCTTAACATCCCACTTAGCCGTGGATTGATGAATAGCAAACATCAAATCACCAATTACCTTCACTTCCTGAGTACCAATCATTAGCAGTACTTCAAGCCTAAATAAACATGCTTCATACTTAGCCATATTATTAATGACTAGGAAGCTCAACCACTTCAATAGCATAATCAATTCATCTTCTAGAGTGATTAGCACAACCCCTATGCCTACACATCTTCTATTGATTGCATCATCAAAGTGCAACTATCATTTCTAGACATCAACTACCCCTAAGTGCTCATCTAAAAAGTCCAATTCAAAAGTTTCTGATTTATCCAATAGTCTGGATGCTAAGAATTCAACAATCACTCTGCCTTTGGTCACTTTCTTAGTGATGTATTGTACTTCAAATTATAATAACAGGATCAACCACTTGGAAAGCTTCCCCACCAGCAAAGGAGCTTCATAGAAGTACTTCATAGGATTAACCTTGGAGATTACTTGAACTTCATATGATTGGAAGTAATGTTTCAGCTTCTTAGTGACCTTGACTATAGCCATGCATAGCTTCTTAATAGTGTTGTACTTACACTCTATTGGTAATAGTTCTTACTCAAATAGTAAATGACATGCTCCAGCTTCATTCTCTTGAACAACCATAGCTCCCACTAATTTCTCCTCCAAGGCTAGATAGAGCAATAATGGTTTCTCCAGTCGAGGTGGCTGTAGAATTAGTAGGTTAGAGAGGTAATATTTCACCCTCTTGAATATGAAATGATAATTTTTATCCCAAACCAAAGGCTAGTTCTTCAATGAATCTGCTGATATACTAAAGTTGGCCTAGAAATCCTCTAACTTTGGTCTCAATTTTTGGAATAGGTATCGCATAGATTGATTTTTATCTTATTAGGATCCACCTTAATGCCCCTCTAACTGATTACATGACCCAACCATTTGTCAAATATTACCTTAAATGTGCACTTCGTTAGGTTTAGATTAAGCCCGTACTTCTTAACCTGCAGGAGAAATCCATTAAGAGCAATCAGATGCTCTTCCCTGTTGGGAGACTTCACCATTAGGTCATCCACATAGACCTTATCCTCTTTATGGATTAAATTATGTAACAAGGTTGTTATGGCCGTTTAATAGGTAACATCTACATTCTTTATATCAAAGGGCATGACCTTGTAGTAATAGGTCCCCCATTCTATGATGAAAGTTATCTTTACCTTATCCACAGTAGCCATGAGAACCTTACTATACCTAGAAAACCTATCAGTAAATGATACATAACACTAGTTACTATACTATCGATTAGCACGTCAATGTGATATAAAGGAAAGTCATCCTTTAGGCATGCTTTATTCAGATCCCTGTAGTCTACACTGACCCTAACACTACCATCTTTCTTAGGAACCAAAACCACATTGGTTAACCATTTAGAATAGTTAACCACTTTGATGAACTTAGCATCTAACTACTTCCAGATATCCTCCTTAACTTGCTTATACTTAACTAGCTTGAACTCAAGCTTGATTAGAATTTTATGTTCCGTTATGGTTCTCTCGACACCCAACATATCTTCAAAACCTAGAGCAAAGGCTTTTATATGTTATTTCAATACTTTGATATATTTTTTTCTCTCATTAGGAGTTAAGTCAGACATAATTTAGATAGGACAGGGCCTATAATTTATGTTGATGCTAATAGTTTTAATGCATAATGCATTAATGTCAAAAATGATCATGTAATGCTTATCCTCATGCACGATGCCATTAGAATACATATCATAAACATAAGCAAAACTATTTTTCATTGAATTCAATTTTAAAGGGATTACATCATCATCAAATAGTACATAAATAAGGATATCATCATCCATATACAAAATTTCATCAAAAGTACTATATACTAAAGTGGCAATGTCCTTGTAGACCTTTTGAAGTAATAGATCCTCCATATCCAAACTCTACAGCTTGGTTTCCAGTGTAGTAACTATAGTGGGTTTTGGGTCGAGGTGACCAATGATAAGATTAGAAACATCACCAAAGATTTGGAAAGCATCATCAAGGCTAATAGTGGAAGAAGTGACAATGACCTTCTTAGGTGTTGTGAAGGCTAGCAAGTCATAAACATCATCAAAGGTAATGAACTATTGATCAAAGAAATCATCTGACTTAGGCAACTTGGGAGTACGATCATACTGAGTCTCTCCTTAGATAAAGGAACCGCTTTACAATCCTCTAGCTTGTCCAAAATATAAGGGTTGAACCTGATACAATATCTCTCTTTCCATATGGATGTAGGAGTATTGAACTCAATTAGACCTTGGTGCTACTGGCCCAGACCTTTGCTAGGTATAAAGTTAATGTTACACAGCATCCTCTCCATAATAGGACTTAGTTGGTATGAGTATGGCTCAAGTTCTTCGATGATAACAATTTAGAAGTTCATGATGTGCACTTGATGAAGAGTACCTTATTGTGATAGGTACCTTCAGCTGACTAATCTGTATCTAAAAAGGTAATCATGCTAGACTTTAACTTCCAATTCACTAATTGGCCCTTCATGATAAAAGTAAAGGCAGATAAAGAAATCCTCATACTAAAGATTGCCTTAACGACGGCCTATCCATACTGCAAGGAAGATAATTCCAAGTCCCAAATACTGATGTTATTTTATATCTTTTTCAACTGCTTGATCATGATGTTCTCAAAATGAGCAACCTCTTTACCATTATTAGTAGGTTGCAGGGTTGGAGCATTGCTTAAACCAGCCTCATTCATAATGAGTATAACCTCTATTAACCCTTTTGGAGAATTTAATTTCTTCTTAAGATTAAGAGGAGTGAACACTTTACCACTACGAGTCATATTATGGAAAAAGGACATCTTGTTAGCACTCAATCCCTTCTACTACTTGGGAGCCCTAGATACTAGCTTGGCTACCTTAGAAGTCCTAGCTGACTCATCCTTCTCCATGCTCTAAACCTCTACAAATTCAAACTTAGAGGATTCAAACTTAGAGGAATTTTGAGCACATATAAACTCATCTTCCAAACTATCATACCATATGTCAATGGCACTAATGTCAAACCCACTATCAGGCCAAAGACTGATAGCAAGTAGTCGAGCAACCTTCTTATTGTCAAGAGAAGAGAAGGAGTTAAGAACTAGGGATTCTAAAAACCCTAATTAGATCATATAGGTATAGTTAGCTCTATGGTAATTAGGCAATGGGTTTGTTTTTATAAAGGGATTAGATTTTTTGGGATCTTCAAGCTTACTTGAATCTATGAGATCCTGAATGACTCACTTGAGAGAGCAGTAGTCATTAGTGTTATGGCCATGGTGCTGATGGTAATAGTAACAGGTTTGGATGTCTACAGAGGCTAGGGGTGAGGTTTGGAAATTTTGGCTCAAGCAGCTTAATGAGTTTGGCTTTAAGAACATGCCTAAAGACCTTAGAAAGAGGCATCCCAAGATTCGAGTATTTTCGAGTTTGGGTAGTTTTTTAGAGTATGGGATTTGGTGATTATAAGGCATTTATATCATGATATTTATGTTATGTTTGGGTGTATGTAGTGGTTTTGTTTTTGATGAAGGAAGGCTCCCTCTTCTTTAGCCCTTCAGTCTGCTTGATCCTCTGACCAACTGAGTAAATGTCTTCAAAGGTGTGCAATGTCTGATACTTCAACTTATCCTAGTACAGTGGCAATAACCCCATAACAAGCTTATTAATCATGTCTAATTTAGATAGCTTTTATCTAACCAATATAGCTTTATCCATCCACTAGCTTAAGTTGTCTTTGAAAGACTTGTTAGCTTTCTGCTTCACCATCTCCAGATCCATCAAAGTGATATCAAAATGGGACTTGAACCATACTGCTTACAAAATATAATGCAAAGAGGCTTCCACTCAGTTGTGGTCACCTTATTGAGACTATGATACTAGGCTAGATTTGGTCCTTCAAATGAGATGAAGAACAGTCAAACTATCTACTCATCTAATAAGTTAGTGGTACTTATCATCATAGTGTAGGTATTTAAATGATTCTTTAGATCTCCAACCCCATTGTATTTGGGAACATCTGGAAGCTTAAACTTGGCAAAATAGCCTAAATACATTAAAGTCCAAATCAAACCCTTAATAGCCTAAATCAAACCAAATCAAATCAACCCCTTAATAGCCTAAATAGAAAACTCATTAAAGTTCAAATCAAACCCTATCGCCTTGATCTTCATGGTAGACTATAGATATTTTATCTTCTATTCTAATACAAAAGTCTTGGACTTGCAAACATCATGCATGTGAAGTGACACATCACCATCCATCTCAACATCATACAAGTTAACTGCCTTCCCCTTTGCCTTGATAGGAGCTGATGGGGTAATAAGGTCTCTAGGATTAAGAGTATTACATCCATATATAAGAGGTTAGTAGGATGAGAGTATAAGATTTAACTAATGAACTAATGGCATAATATGTAATTTGAGGAAAAATGAACCCAAACTTATATTAAGTTACATAAGACAATCGAGTCAATCGTGTCAATCGTGGAGACTAAATAAAATATATTCAAGTCAAGGAGTATGATAGGACATAATAACATTCAGGTTAGAAACTACAGTTAATATACAAATTAAATGAACCAAAGTTAAATGTGCTTGAAAAGAAAGATGGGTGACCTCCCTAGCAAGCGCATGATTTTTTATCGCGTAAACCGTTTTGAATGATTTAAGCTATAAAATCGGATCAAAGTAGAATGGGCAGTCTACTGTGCTAATATGAAGTGTTTGGAAGTGAAATATAGCTGAGGATATCAAAAATGACATAAATGGTATTAATGGAATTATCTAAGGGTAAAGTTAGGAATTTTAGAAAATTGGTAAGAGTAATCTTAAAAAGTTCAATTTTAAGGACTAAATTGGTAATAATTAAAGTTGAAGGATTGATTTAAGATGTTTTAAAGTTTATAGAGGGACTTGTTTGGTAAAATTGAATGTTTATGGTCTAAAGTGTAATTTCTCATAAATTTAAGGACCAAAGTGGTACTTTTTCCAATTTAATCTATGTCCTACATTAATAAAAGACTTATATTTATTAAATTAAGTAAGAAATAAGAGAAAAAGAGAGAGAAAAGTCAAACTACTTGGAAAAGAAGAAGGAGAAGAAGAAAACCATTTTAAGGTAATTTTTTAACCATCTTTCAAGAATTGTTTTTAAAGATTCTCATAGAAAAAGTAGTAATTTTCAATTGTCTATCATTTGATATAACCTTATGAAAGTTGAAAATAAGTTGGTGGAAGTAAATGAAAGATTAGGGATTTTTGAGAATTTCTTGATTAAGGTATATTTAAGTTGATTTAATGATGGAATATGATAGAATAACATGTATTTACTATGAATTAAGCTTTGGCTTGAATTATATGATGTGAAATGACTTTTATGGTGAATAAGGAATTTGGCTAAGCATGGATTCCTTATAAAAATGTAATTTTGTTTAATTAAATGATGGATAATGGAAGGAAATTTGTTAAAATTAATGATTTTAAAAGGAAATATGAAAGAATGAAAGTGAAATGATGAAAATATATGCTAATATATTCAACCAAAGAGGGGTTTGCATATATGTGAAGGGTTTGATCTGGAATGAATGTGTATTAATGTGAATTAGAATGAAAAATGATGATTCAAAGTATTAGAAGTGAATAAAATTCAAGGAAAACTAATGTTAATTAAGATTGAATTTTTAGCTATTATGAGTTTTTATGGCATTTATCTTGTTTGAATGCGTATAATGATGGATATGTGTTTTAATGATTGAAAATGTATGATGTTTGATGAATAATGTGTAAAATTTGAGGTGGATAAAGGAGTAAATGGTTGTATATTATGTTTTGAGTTAAGATTTTGTATTATATGATGTGAATTGTGTGGAAATGATGTTTTAGAGGAATGGAATTGTGTTTTCTGCAGGTGGATTGGTAGATTTGGAAGATGTGATTTTGGAATATCCAAATTACAGATGGAACTCTACCAAAATTCTATCAGAATTTTGTAATTTGGATAAGTACTTAAATAAGGTGAAAAGGGAGTTTAAAGATGATTTATATAGTGATTTACTTTAGTATGATGAAAGGAAGTGGAATGGAAGTGAGAAGTGGATTCTAGTTACTCTGTAATTTTTATAGTAGTTGAAAAAGTTTTACTATAAAGCTTATTTTGATAGCTCTATCATATTTTGTTATTACAGTTTAAGGTGATAAAAGAAGTGAAGTAGAGAAACAAAAAGAAGTGGAAGAAAATTCCATGTGAGGTGCATGCACAATAAACATATTATGTATTTATTTTGAAATGTTTCTATTTAAACATATTGTTGTTTAAAGATTCTTAAATATGAAAAATATATTTTACTTGGATAATTGATTTATGAATTTATTCTATATGATCACCTTATTTGATGTATGATTTGATAAGACTTTTTTTTAAAGAATTATGTTTTATAATCGATAACAAAGAGATAATAATAAGACAGACAAATGATGGTGAGATATTCCTTATTAGGTCGGAGGTTAAGATATTTGGTCCCTCCCCAATGAGAGGTGTGCACACTATATTATATGATTACCTAGGGATAGGATTGAGACTCATCTCCCATTCAGGTTACAGTGACTCATTACTATAACTTGTGATCGAGGTAGACAAGATTAGTCACCTTCGGGGTGGGATTGAGACCCGACCCCTGTTAAGGTTACAGGTTTCTTGTAACTTGTGATAGAGATAAAGGATATAATAGATAATAATAATAGTGTAATTATAATTGAGATTTTATTATTTGATTATGTTTTTAATATAATGCTTTAATTATTTTATATCTTTTTAGATATTAATTTATATGGTGATATTGGATTATTTATGATGTATGATCACTTTATTTCTTAAAAATGTTGTCTTATTAATGAATCCATATTTATTCAATGAAAAAGGTATTTGATCTTGCTTTTAATGATGTTCATTTCATATAATTATTTTATTTTCATTTATTGTGCGTCACTGAGTTTATACTTAGCATTCATTTTGACCATAAAGTTTATGGACAAGAGTTTGACCATAGACTAATCAATCAACTGTTGAACAGTGGCTAGTGAAGTATCATCTAGAACAAAGTAAATAGTCTCAAATAAGGAAGCAACATTCTTAAAAGGCTAGGGATCTACACATGATAGAGAAAATTAGCATGGACGCATATGATGCATATATGATTGCATATGATGTGGTACGTAGGATGTATGAATGACCTATGCTAGGAAATATCTAACATTATGGCTGCAAAACAAGCTGGTTAAAAAAGATCATGCATGAGTATGCATGTATGTGTATTGGATAGAAAACATAAAAATGATTAGTGAACATGTCACATATAGCAGTGCTCCCTACCACCCTTATACCTCCATGAAGATTGGTTAGTCCAAAATTTCATAGGTTGGATATTAGCTCAAAGTTATATTAGGAACTCAAGGCACAATACTCTTAACATGTGAAGCAAGCAAAAAGATGATCATTGTATGATCATAAAAGGGATTATGACTAAAATCTAATAGCATTTTAGCATGATGATATTGCTATGATAAGATAATGCCAATAGAATAAGCATGAGGTTATACAACCATCATAAAATCATGAAAGGATTCTAACTCTTAACAAAGCAAGACAAGGTGGGAAAATAGGTTAGATTTAGACAAATCCACTTATATGATAAGGTACAGATCCACATAGCATGTGAATAAAAAGGCTCTTAATTTTGAAATGTTGTTATGGTTAGTTACATAGGCTTTAGTTCAATAAAAATAGGTTAAGGTCTCCTGCCACATTGTCCATTACCTATCCAACTTAAACGAATCATTGATAAAGGACTATACCTAGCACCTATCCATTCCAGGAATCATCGACAGTCCTCAGTATAAGATAGCGAGTAGTGAAGGCATACTTGCTTTCTCAAGGAGTTGAATGGAGTCCAAGGTACTCACTTACCCATAATCATCGGTTTACAAGAGATAAATAGTGGTATGCAGATATAAATTATGTATATGATATGTAATCCAAATAACCTAACTAGAATGGGAAATTTGACATGGAAAGTCTAAGATTTCAATGCCACCACTCTTTTATCATAGGTCCCTAGTGGAGTCACCATTGTACACGAGGCTTTCATGGTGATGTAGAGTGAGGCTTATGATAAATGGCACCTAGTGCCCACTTGAAGCAAAAGTTCAGTCTTCTTGAAGGGCTACCTCAAGGAATGAAATGGACTCAAAAGAGTTGTCAGATGTAGTCGCCACTAGATGGTTTAGATTTGGTTTAATTGACCCATAACATGAGTGCTAAGTCAAACCCTTTAGAGATGGGTTTAAGTGGTAAAGATCTATTTTCTCAAAGTTTCTAATTTTGATTTTACAATTTTAATCGAATTAACTATCCTAGGCAAGCTAGCATTCATAAGCATGAATAAAGCATATAATGCGATGTAGCATGGTAACAATCATAGTAAATGATAACATGGTACATATGTTGGTTTGTGTAGTTATTAAGCAGCGGAAGAAATTTAAAATTTTCATTTTAAAACATCAAACCAAAAGATGATCTTTGCATCAAAACACAGAGAAAACAGTTTAGAGATTAGAAGCGACAGTTTGATAGTAACTCTTAC
>CANYBF010012485.1:0-50656 GCA_948192965.1 Dalechampia spathulata | reverse complement strand
TAACGAGTCGTGAAGGGTCATCACGAGTCGTTACAGGGAGTTGTGCTCGTTCGGACAGCTTTTACCTTGGGTACCTTGCTGTCACGAGTCGTGACAGGGTGTCACGAGTCGTGACAGAGTCTGTCACGAGTCGTGACAGGGTGTCACGAGTCGTGACAGAGAGTTACACGTCATAAGTTTGACTTTGGGGCAGATTTTTGGCTTCCTTTGTAAACTTCATCCATCATTTTTTTTAAATGCTCAAAAACATTCCCAACCCTATTAAACTTCCGTTCAAACTTTCCAAACACACGAGAGTGAGAAGTGAGAAGTGAGAAGCGTCAGGGTTAGAAGCTTGAGCAAGAGATTACTTGGATTAGAAGGTTTGTGCTGTTTGTGCTATTTGTGCTAATTGATGCTATTGGATCCTCTGGCTATTCTAGCATTAAAAAGGGAGGATGTTTTTTTTAGAGAATAATTCTTTACGTTATGCTTTTAATGATGGTTGTATTGCTTGTTTGATGAGTGTATACGTCATATTGATGCCTTTATGACTTCTATTGCTTTTTTAGCATTCAATGGGATATTCCAGAGAATGATCCCTTACGTTATGTTCTTATTGAGGGTTGTTCTTGTTATGTTATGTTCTATCCTTTATGTTATGTCCTTATTGATTGTTTGATGGACTTACATGTGGAATTGATGCTTAAATCATGAGTATATGCATTGGAAAGAGAGAAAGGAATAGAGAAGAGAAAAGAATGAGGAATGATGAGTGCAAAGCTATGCTCTGGGCACGCTGGGTCAAAAATGAAAAGAATTCCTTTAAAGAATCATATAGATGATGCCCTCCCAAGAAGGGAGATGAGTCTCGAGACATACAGTAGGAAATGGGTGCAAGACACCATATGTTTAATGCCCTTCTTCGGGAGATGAGTACCGGTACATACAGGGACCCAGTGTGTGCGAAAGGCAATGTGCACATTCAGGAAAACAAGAGTGAGAGTAAGAGTGACTAGCAGAAGCATTGCATTGCATTGCATTTGATGTGCATGATATGGTTATGCTTATATTCTTAACGTATTGCTCTGACATGCTTATGATGGTATATTGCATGATTGTTTAATGATGTTTATTAGCACCACTGAGTTTTATACTCAGCGTCTATCATTTGATGAACGTAGGTTCCGAGCCCACTGGAGAGCAGCCCGAGAGGCGTTAGAGTCGTCAGCAGAGAAGCACTTTCTCGAAGTGGTACGGGAGCGGTCTGGCAATCTCCATTCCTTTTTGTATTAGTAGACTTGTGTAATCATAGTGGCAGTAGTCAATGTATAGAGTCAGGTGGTGAGAATGTTATGTATATAGTTCGAACCCATATTTGTATTGGTTTGGTATGTTTTTTTATATTAGAAGTTATCGTTATATCAAACCGTGTGAATGTGTGATTGTTAATATCCAGGGAATATTGTATGTATGTTTGAATGTATGCCACGCTACCATCCTTCTCACCATTGTCCACAGATAGTTTGTACCCATACGAATGTATTATAGTCGAGAATAGGACGTATCCCTGGTAGGGTACGGGAGCATGTTCCTCCAGGTATGGGCTGGGGCGTAACAATGGTGATACTTAATGAAGCTAAAAAGAATTAGCTATACAGTCAAGTGAATGATCATTATCAAATGGTATTAGAAGCGTCATTTTGCCACACCATTTATTGAACACAAATTACTTTAGTTCATCATTGCAAATACTCACGAGCCTAAATCTTCATTATTTCCAGTTTCACACAATTTGAAATCTCTTCATGGCCAATAAAATAATTGAATTACGAGGATTGGTCCACTACTTTGCTAATCTATGAATTTAGGACCATCAAAGAACACGACATTCAGGGAGTCCCTGCCTACCTCAACTAAAGGAGGGTTGCTCATTTCCCCTTGATCGGTCTAGCAAAATACAGAACCATAAAAAAAATAGTCGTTTGTTGGTTTGAAGAAATATGCATAAAACAAAACCCTCATCCCATCACAAGCCCTCTTATCCTCATTCATCAACTTCTGACATCACATACACTAACTTTCTCTACATATACCCAAAATCGTTTGTTATGAACAATGGCTAACACTCTAATTGAAGCGATACGATCCACTCTTTGTTTATGTAGTTGATATAATCGTTCAAAAATCAAAATTCTACCAAAGACTTCTGCAATATAAACAATCAGGATTCAGGATATTGAAAAGTTCAGAAGCTTAAACACGATATCCCACACATAGATAAGATAAGAATGCATCTTAAATTAAACTTTTCTAGCTTTTAGAAAGAAAGGCTAAAAAACAGAAATTGGCTACTCGATTACCATTAGATAAGAAAGATTGTTGTATCACTTCATTCAAAAGAGAAGAAAACGGAAGAAGTTGTATTAAATACCCAAACGTTTGCAACCAAAACCCTGAACCCTATCCCCCTAATGCATTAAAAAATTCACCAGCTAATCACCAATGGAGTAACTTAAACGCTAATTTCAAAGAACAAAAATGAAAAAAACAAAAAGAGTTGAGTAAAACCTACTATTCAGTAACATCTTCAAGCACCATATTCACATAAACGTCAAATCCTCTTAAAGTGCCGACAAGCTCCTTATCACCTTTCATAATTACCCAGATTTTTGACCCAATGCATCGATCTATAAGCTCTGCAGAACCAAAAATACCAAGAAAAAAAAGGTAGTGGTTCTTCAGTGGTTAACTAACTGAACCCAGAAACAACAAAGAAAGACGGCGAGAGGGAAAGAGCAGCCATGAACCTGAAGGAAGAAGCTGAGACGGATTGGAAGCCATTGATCTTCGAAGAATCAGAAATTTTACTTGAAAAATTGCTTGGCAATTAGCAATGATTACCAGGAACGGTTTGGATGCTTGAGCGCGATGATTTTTGTCTTTTGCGGTTTTTCTAACAGTAATATAAATTAAAATAATTTGTTTCCAAAAAAATACATTTAAATCAAATATTATATTTAAGCCTCTTTAAAATGGTGGAATAATTACGAATACCTCCCTGAATTGTCAATAATATCACAATTTGTCTATTAATTAACTACAATTTATATATTTAATCTTATATAGTAATAAAATTACCAATTAAGTCCGGATGAGATTCCAGAAATATGCCGACCCACGTTCATCACTCTCACGCGCTAATCTTAACCTTATCAGAACAATTTCAGTCCAATCCTTACCATCCGTGTAATGCACGCCTAAATAATAACGTGGTTTCTAAATTATCGAGGCCCCAATGAAGGACACATCTCCCAATAGGGAAAGAAGGGCTGACTTGTGGGCCTTTTCATTTGCTTGATGACTCTTCTTCTTCCTTGTGATTTTTAGGGTTTAAAACCAGAGGTGGGGTTTTTCTCTCTGCACTTCATATCTCTGGAAACGCCCAGATAAAACCCAAATCACCATGGATAGATACACGAGGGTTGATAAACCGAAACATGAATCTCCGATAAATGAAAACGAGATCCGAATCACTTCTGGTGGACCTATTCGAAATTATATTACCTATGCTACTTCACTTCTTCAGGTAACTATTTATTATGCTTAATTGCTCCCCGTTTATGGTTTTGATTTTATGTCTACCCTGCTTGTGAAATGGGTTTCTTAAGAGTTGGATGTTTATGGTAATTTGTTTATTGAATAAGGTTACGTTGCCTTGACCAAGAAACTGTTTGTAAGGTCAGGCATAGGTACTGCCAATTAGTTACAACTCATGATGAATGAAGATTTTGTGAGCTAATTATTAGCTTTCATCTGCAAAGCATTTGCAAATCTTAATGATATAGGTTCTTGACATGAAAAAAAAAAAAGAAGAAGAAAAAGGACGACCTATCCTGAAATGATTGAGGTTCTGTTGTTGTGTTTTTTCTGTTTTGGATGTAGATTGAGAGTTATTGTTTGTTTACTAGCTTCACTTCTTTCCAATGAGTTGTGATCCGTTTTGTTATCAGGAGAAACATGCAAGAGAGATTGTCTTGAAAGCAATGGGACAGGCCATCAGTAAGGCAGTATCCATTGCGGAGGGTATAAAGGTTAACATGCTCTTACGACTGGCATTACAGAAAATAGATCTTTCTTTCTCCCATTAATGAGCTTTCTCATTCACCAATAAAAGGAGCATAACTTTTTCTAAATTATACAGAGGAGAAATCCCCATTTATATCAAGAAACCGTCACCAGCTCACTGAGCATAACTGATGTTTGGGAACCCATTGAAGAGGGCTTGCTACCGTAAGCTCTCTCTTAACTCTTACCTTACCGTACTGTCAGCATGTCTTGATAATGTAGTCGAGACATATAATTAGTAACATCTGATACAGTGTGGAACAGACTCGTCAAGTCTCAATGATCGCAATCACTTTATCCTTCGAAGAGTTGAATACAAATTCTCCTGGGTAAGTTCATACATGCACGCTGTTATTTTGGAAAAGCCAGATTTGAGAAGAATGGCTAGTTGTTCATTTGCTTTATTATTCTCCAGGCCTGTTGGTTTGCTTAGTATAGGGACCCTAAAGAAATTTCTTTTTCAGATTTGATGGTGGCAGGCTTGATTTCTGATCTTTTTATGGCCTATAGTAAAAGTACATGCTTGCTAAATGATTCTAGTTAAGTTCTCGCTTCATGTTTTTTAGTAAGAAAACTTTCTGTTCCCAGGTACCAAGCTCCAATGTCTGTAGAACAGCCAAAGGAACAGTATCGACAGCAGCCCAGAAAATCGCATGGACCCTACAAATCTGTTCGTGATGGTAAAGTTTTTGAGCATTTTATTATCTGTAATGATTACAAAATTTTCTTTTACCCTAGTTCATTTGTACCTTTAAAATCTTAAGATTCATATGGCCGAGGACGTGGTCGCGGTAGATGGAGAGGACAAGGAATTGGCTGGGGAGGATATGGGTACAGAAACTATCAGGGTAACTACATGGGAAATTATCAAGGTAAAAGTCCGAGTATGAAGTAGTTGCTTTTAAGATTTAAACCACAAATGGTAGATGTTTTTTCTGTTGACAAACTATGCTAAGTTACACATTTTCTCTGATAGATTATGGTGGTTATTCGGAACGGGGTCGTGGTGGTGGGCGAGGCAGAAGTTGGGGTTTTCGTGGTAAGTTTTACCCTTTCACTTGCATGTCCAAGGAGTTGCTTCATTTGATGAGATTGATATTCAAATATTAGATGTATTGCACTGATCATATTTACCATTGGAGGACCAAGTTCTTGGTAATTGTCCGTTTTTTGCGAGTGTGTTGGTGATAACAAGACATTGAATGATTGATGTTGTTACTTTTCTGAAGGTGCCAGGAACGAAAGGGGTGGAGGTGGAGGTGGCAGAGGCAGAGGCCAAGGCCGAGGCCGCGGCCGCGGCAGGATCGGTGGTGATGGAGGGAGAGGTGGTGGCAGCCAAAATTCATAGGAAACAAGTTTTGCTTTAGGTAAATGCTTGGCTTGACCAGCAGGCAAAATTTAATCCTGAAAATGTAATTAGTGGGCATAACATGAAATGCGGGTTTTCATCATATGGAAATGGGCGAAGGTTAGAGTGGAAGTTCCCACTTGTTACATTACAGCCCTTGGTGGTTGCAGTATAGCATGTCCATATTTACTGTTTTCTTCCATGTCTTCACTATGCTTTCTTACTCTACTCACTCAATCTTCAGATTTAAGAATGAATGGCAATCTTTTTTAAGGATGAATGATGACTCTTCTCTTAAGTATTAAATAATTATACCTTATAAATTTGAAATGATACAGATTTTGATTCATAACACATGAATTTAAGCAAATAATGGGTTTAGACCTGCCAATGGATCGTGTTATATTATTATTATATATATATACTAAAAAGAGCTCAAAATCAGTGTAGCCAATGGCAGTTCATTTTTAATTTTACCTCTTAAAAATATGTGTAAAACAATAAAATTACTATTTTACCCTTCCTTCTCTCCTCCCTACCCCCTCCTTCCTCTCTCACCACGTCATCCATCCCTGCCCCTCCCCCTCCCCCTTCCCCTAATAATTACAATTAATATATTAATATATTATTAAAATGAATAATTAAATTTAATAATAATAATAAATTATATATAATAATAATAATAATAAATATTCAGACAAATAATAATTATTACAAAAAATAAATATTAATATAAATAATATTTATAAATAATAATACTATTACAAATAATAATAATATTTGAAATGTAATAATAATAATGTTATTATTATTATTATTATTATTTGAAATGTAATAATAATAATTATAAATAATTTATTGTTATTTATTATTATTATTATTATTAGTTGTAATCGGAAGTGTTATTATTTTTAATTATCATTAGTATAAATACTTATTATTTAATTATTTTTAATTAATATTTCATATATAATATGAATATTTATAAATTCATTATTATTATTATTATTATTATTATTATAAGGTAAGAAAACTAAAATAATCAGTTTTTAATTTTATTTTTTACTTTAAATATATATGGGAATTTTAGCTCATTTTAACCAAATAAGGGAAAACTCTTAAATTCATACAACATTTTCAATTTTATTGTTCAGATATAATCAGTACAAAAAATTAATGTCATATTATTGGATTCTTACAGGCACTTTATTTCACTGTTACTATGCACTTCTTTCAACCCCAAAAAAAGGAAACAATAACATCCATGAACAAAGACAACCCTTTGGTCCAAATTCAGCCATTTATTTTGGGCCCACTTCCCTATCCCTTCAAACATCACAACTCTTCCTCTTAATTCCAAAAATAAAGAAATATTATATATATATATAACTCTTATTAATTCTATCATATTCCTCATCAATTTATCATGATAATGGAAGGAATCAGCTCAGTGAAGAATAACAGCAGAAAAGAGAAAGATCCTTTCCATGTCATTCATAAAGTTCCAAGTGGCGATGGTCCTTACGTTAAAGCCAAGCATGTTCAGGTTTTTCATCCATATTATATTATATGCTTTCTTTCTTGATATTTTATGTATATTATTTTTCACTATAATGCAAAATTTCCTTCTCCATATTCGTTTTGTTTTTGTTTGTTCATTAGTTGATATGCAGTTTGCACTGATTTTTCTTTTATAGTTTATTATTTTGATGAGTAATTTAATTCGATTTATTGAGTTAGATTATCTTCATATATGAACATAATTAAAGTTATTAAGAGCAAAAACTTAAAATGAATTTAAGTTTTTTTTTATATTAGTTAATAATAATGTTTATTTCTTACTTTATGATCTAAAATGAAGTTATAAGTTGGAATATTTTATTAAAAAATATATAAAAAGTTAATAGTTGTGGGATTATACATGTTACGTAATCCGATTGTTGCTAGCATTTAAGCTAGATCTTCTTCTTTTGAGTTTTTTACATTTAATTCTGAGATTTTCTATCAAAAGAATTATGATGAATATAAATTTTTAAATCTAATGATTAAAATAATTAATAATAGTTTATTTGTTATGTATTTTTGATATAATTTTACATAACAGAATAAAATGAATGTTATAATTATTTCCTTGTGAACATCAAATCTTGTGTTTATCGACTTTACCTTTGGATAGATTCGAAAGATTCATTTGATTTCTCATGGAACGGGGCTAATAATGTAATGCAATGCAGTGCATCTTCTGCAGCCATTTGAGAGGAGAGGACAGTGATGGTCCACTGTCGTTTCCACAAATAAATTATTTGAACAAATGACTTGTCGTGTTGTTGATTCCGATGGATTGAACCATCCCTTATCCCGGTCTAAGTTCATACCCATTAAGCAACAATCTTATACATCTTTTCTGGATTATCAGTTGGTAGAGAAAGACCCGGAAGGAGCAATAATATGGTTTTGGAAGGCAATAAATGGAGGGGACAGAGTAGACAGTGCACTTAAGGACATGGCAGTGGTGATGAAGCAAGCTGGCCGTTCTGAAGAAGCCATTGAAGCCATCAAATCTTTCAGAGGCCGTTGTTCCAAACATGCTCAAGAATCACTTGATAACGTCCTCATGGACTTGTTCAAGGTAAGTTATATTTATAAGAATTCATTTATAAAGCGGTAGCTTGTTTGCTGGATTCTCTGTCAGCTTTCCAGGGTTTCTTGCCTTACAAACTAATGGTATGAAAGTTGGATATTGCAGAAATGTGGGAGGGTGGAGGAGCAAATAGAATTGCTAAAGAGAAAACTAAGAATGATATACCAAGGACAGGCCTTTAATGGCAAACCCACAAAGACTGCTCGCTCGCATGGCAAGAAATTCCAAGTTTCCGTCAAGCAAGAATCCTCCAGATTACTGGTTCGTACTAAATTTTCTAATTTATATAATAAAATCATTATTCTGTATTATTATATACATGAAAGTTGGTTATATAGTTTCTTATACCGTCGAATAAATAATTGCAACAGGGAAATTTAGGGTGGGCGTACATGCAAAAATCAAATTTTGTAGCAGCAGAAGTAGTGTATCAGAAAGCCCAGATGATAGATCCTGACGCTAACAAGGCATGCAATTTAGGCTTTTGTCTGATAAAGCAAGCTCGATATGACGAGGCCCGTCAAGTTCTTGAGAGTGTAATGGAAGGTAGAATTCCAGGTTCAGACGACTGTAAATCAAGGAAAAGAGCTGGGGGGTTGTTAATGGAAGTGGAATCAAAGTTGCCACCACTTGAACTGGAAGAGATGCTGGATGATAGTTCTTGTAATGATGATGATGATGATGATTTTGTTAAAGGGATTGATGATATAATGGGTATATGGGCTCCATCCAGATCAAAAAGGCTTCCAATCTTTGAGCAAATATCTTCATTTAGAGATCAATTAGCATGCTAATAATCTGTGGGTTTGTTGGTTGTAGTCTAACATATAGTACTATATGTTTACTGTACATCTATCTCCAGCTGTTTGTCTAGTTGTATTGTACAATAGCATAAAGAAAAAGCTCATGCAGTTTGTGCACTTGAAAATCTTAATATCGTTATTTTCCCGGTAATTTTAACCCTAGTAGCAGGCTTTTCCCCCATTTAGAAGGATTTTGATATACTAATCTTATGGTCGAGGGAAGGTCGTACTCCCTTAACATGATTATTATGATCTTATGGTAAGAACTGGCAAGTTGAGAAAGCGACAACAATAGCCGATTTCATGTGACCTGAAAAGTGTCCTCCGGGCTTGCGCTTTGCTATATCAATGGAGAAATCCTCGTTAGACCATATAGTGGTAAGATGGAAGATTACAAACCAAATAACTGACATATAATCGTAATTACCTTCATTAATAAACCAGGCTGTATTAAGATGAAATTTCTCTAATGGATGATAATCATTTTTGTTATGATATGCAGGAATACCTTAGATCACAACATCACGACCGCCAAGGATAGTTAAGCATTCTAGCAGATGAGTTACAGGCCAGGCCACGTCTTCAAAGGGATTTAAATAGATTTCTACCCACAAAATTTCGCATCTAGATCAAATGATAGTTGAATAAATTCCAAGAAATTTAAGACAACTTCACAAAAACAGGCTGAAATAAGCGCAATGAACACAATAAAGGCAACGAGCAAAATGGACAATGAATGACAAACTTCCACACATGAACCCACAAAGTACCAAAATAATTCAATAATACACATCAACTATACAAGCACTTGTCTTATTATAATAATGACGATGATGATGAGTATAGACTATGGCAGCAAGTTGCAAACCCAAAAAGAAGAAAGAAAAGCTATAGTTTAGGTGCTTCGTCGGTGTGACTAGTGACACTTGAAGCCTCCGCAAACAGACAATACTATGATGAGAATCAAGGCAATCAATATACCCAGAACTATTAGCTTGATTTTCATGTTTTTCAACCACATCTTCCTCCTCATCTGGGTTCCCTGTTGTCTGAAATCTTGTGCCTGCATCAAAAGAGCAACGCAAACACATGATATTACGGAATAAGGAAATAAAGCTAAAGCCAAATAGATTGGTTGAACTTGGTCAAAATATATCATTACGAGACGGTGCCAAAATTCAATACCAAAAAATAGCCACGTCTATTTCGCATGGCTAAGGATGCCAGTGAGAGCTAGGTCATTCAATTTAGGTTTTTGGAGATAAGATATGCATTTTCAGATGAGATATGCAAATTGTTTAAATGGACCAATGATTAGGTTTGTAGTTTTATTTTGTTCAGCCAGCTAAAAAAATTCTAATTTGAGTAAAAGCCAATTGATCTTCAACTTACCTGAGAACGAAGATTTTCAGTTTTGTCAACCAGAAGCTCAATTTTCTCTCCACGGTCAAGAACCTGCAGAGCAAAACTAAATCAATTCACAACATAATTCCGACTTTCTACCCTCAAACATCTATTATCCATGAGCAGTAAACTATTACAATGAACCTTCATCTCAGCAAGAATTATGCAACCTAGAATTAGTGCCATACCTTCTCTATGTTTTCCATCATCACTCCTTTAACTTCTGATACCTGAGCTTTCACTTTAGCAAGCTTGCTCACCTCCTCAGGATGGTCCACACAGTATTGCATCTGCTCCTTCAACTTGGGCCTATATCATCAAAATCATTTTGCAAAAAATGTGATTAAAAGAATACAATCATGCATTGTAATTAATACATTAATGAATGAAAGAGTTACCCAAATTCCTTGTTCAGGCTGTTTGCAAGGGCCGTTGCAGCTTTTCCTCCACCATATTTCTTGGTAAACTCCTCCTTGATTCTCTCAAGGAAAGCAATTGGAATTTGCCGGCCAATGGACTCAACAGCAACGACGCAATATGCTGCAAAATTTACAAGATCCAGTTAGTCCAACCTAGAAAGAGAATAGCTTCTAACAGGTGCTCACTAATGAAAATACATGCAAATATCTCTAATCATGGCTTTCACTCAAAAACAATCAAGTGAATTGAACAGGTCCTGGACTGGAAATATCAAAGCTTATTAGCTTCCACATCTATTCCACGATCTGAAACAACTACGTACATACAGTGCTAAGTTTCCGATGAAGTAAGCAGATCAAAAGAAAATGTCTTCACTTAATCTATTGTATTTAATAGTTTAGTTAACTAAACAAATCAGCTAAACATTTTTTAGCAACTCCTTTTACTTATCAAATCAAAAAAAGAACAAAAGAAACACAAACTCAATAACCATATCGATTAATACATATATCAGATTCGGTAAGTAAAGGATACCTAATCAAAGCCCTAAACACGCTCACGCATTCGAGAAATCAGCTCAAGTAAGAGACAGAAACCAAAAAGACACGATAACAACAAGGCAGATTAGACTAAATAAGATCAGATCAAATAAAACAGTTAACGAACAAAAGGAGGGAAGAGAGAAGATGATACTGAAGCCGTTATCGACGAGGTAGTTAAAAGTGTGGCCATCGCAGTTGTAAGTGAACTTATTATTAGTCGCCGGAAGTTTCTGGAGACACTGAGCTGCTATGCCGGTGAAATTGCCGGTGAACTCCGTGTAATCAGCCAAAATCACGGTGCCTCTAGCCACAAAGCTGTAGATCAACGATTGCTGGCCCATCTAAATTGAAGGCTGACTGAAATTAACACCAACAACAGCTAAAACCCTAACCCCAGAAATATATATAGAGAGAGGGGGGAGAGGGGGGGAACTGAATGAAGTATTGGTGTTGCTGTTGTTAAGAAAGGATGCGGAAATTTTGAAGAAATGACATGGTTTATATTTTCTTTATTTTGAAAATTAAATCATTTTATTTTTGGCTTAGATGGGAGGCGAAGTAGCGTGGCGTAATGTTGCATAAGAGCGGCCTTCATTTTCTTAGGTATTGACGGAATTGCCACGCTGTTTTGATTTTAAATTTTAATTATTATTATTATTATTATTTATATCCATTTTTCAATTATTAAATTATTATAAAATAATTTTATAAAAATAATTAATTATTTTATATCAAAAATATGAAATTATAAAAAAATAATATTCTTTTTATAGAATTATTTTTGTCATTAAACCAAAAAATTAAATATTATGGGAATTGAATTTTCGTTGACGTTAAATATTTATTTTAAAAAATTTTGGATTTGATTATTCCCGTGTGATGTTCTCCACCGTGGACTTTTCCTTATCTTCATGTTATTTTTCATTAATTCAAGCTTTGGCTTTTATTATGCGCATTACACATTAACATTAATTATTTATAATATTGTTATTATAAAATTACATAAATGCCCCCATTAATTAGGTAAGAAAATATATTCGAGCTCCTCGCATGAGAGGTTATTGGAGTGATATTAAATCATGATTTTTTTCAAGATTTAATTGTGATTGAATTTAACAAAATCCTTTTTTCAGTTTATTTTAAATTATTTGTTAAACAGAAAAAAATAACTACGAAGCCTGCTAAAGACTGCTAGTCATGTGTGTCGATTTTAATTTTTGTTGTTGTCTTCCAATTTGAGACTTGAGATTGCCATCCTTATCTTCTCTGAAGTTCACATCATTCCCTGCATCCCTGATTAATACAAAAAAATTCAAATTAATTTATTATAATAATCTTGATGGGTCTGCATAGGTTTGAAACTGATAAAATAGAATGAGACAGATGGCACATTCACAACTAATTAATAATGTAAATGCTTTTATGTGAAATATTGAAAAAAAGAATGAGTAGATCTGATTGTGTAGATTAAGTAAAGTAGGTCTTAATATTCACTTAGAAGCCTTAAGCATTTTGTTTCTTTTTTTTTTTTAATTTCATATTTGTTTTAATTAATATTCATTTCATAATATGTCCGAAATATTTGGATTTGATATTTTAATTTTTTAAAATTGAAATTTTACATTATTAGAGAATATTCTAATTATAGAAACGCCTAAATAAACGATAACTGTTATTAATTGGACAAGGAGGACCAAAACTCCAAGTGTTATACTAATGTCCGAACAATCTCAGTCAACCAAAACAAGTTGTTTTCTTCTTAAGGTAAGTACCACCAGCAATGCAGAAAGTACAAGTAGTTTCATGCTACGAGTCTCCAATATAGAAGGTAGCCCCACTTGATCTGGTACCAGCTTAAGGTGTGGTATCACCTAAATTCTGCTACTGGAATATGACTATCTTCCTATTTCTTTCTTCCCATCTTCATCTATAATATCGTCATTATAATTATTAAATCAAACAAGGCTTAATTAAAAATACTATAGGAATGAATCATATAAATTCATCTGATGGATAGTCAAGGCCATGGACTTGGTTCCAGGCACATGTTAGTGCATGTATCATATATTAGATTAATTACAGGCATGGCTCACCCTTGGTAATTAATGGCTAATTCGTGCCACATTTTACGATGTCATAAGCACATCTCAGCTGCTATCTGATGAAGAAGCATGTCCTAAAATCCTAGTGCAATCTTTCCATTTCCGCTCGAATGTTGCTTTCAGCTGTAAAATGAGAAATCAACAGTTAACTGGGAACTGGACTATTCAGCAATGCAAACGCAAATTACCCAAATGCATCATTCCCTCGATGCATGCTGATATTGAAGGAAACCACCACCACAATCGTTGGTAACCAGAGCTTTCAATATTTCCCCCAGCTATATTTATATGGGTCGAGTTAGAGTTAAACTTTCAACGCTAATGTCATGACAAACGCTTGCCTTCATCTCGGCCAAAATTTCATTGCATTGTGAAAATCGTACGTATATAGATCTAGTATTTGCCCTTCATAAAAAATGAAACAGAATAAAAATCATAAACTATAACAAAACAATAATGGGGGAGAAATGGTTAACACTCTCCCAATGCAAAACATTCAATTATTCATCATCAAACTCAACACCAGACATCGGCACCTTGCCGATTATTCGGTTATCATCATCGTTTTCCTCATTCCCATCTTCAACATCCATGGAAATATCTTTCTTCTTCAAATAGTCTACTTTGAAATCATAGTCATCGTCCATTGCATCCACTTTGCCTGCCTTTTTCCGTCTTTTCTTCTCTGCCCGCTTCATTTTTGTGTTTAGAATACCTTCTACTGCATATAGCTTCTCGTTTTGCCTACTACTCAGAGTTTTTCCCTTGTTCACCTTGTTTGTGTCATTTTCTTCAGAAGCCATATGTTGGTCTTCATCGGGCTGGTCTTCACCATCATCACTCATGTGTTCAGCGTTTTCAGCGTCTCCAGGTGATGGTTGATTTTCTACATCTCCCTGTTGGCCGCTAAGTATTTAGAATTGTATTGACAATAAAGAAGCTATTAAATAGAGATTCCCTTAGAAAATAAAAAAGGCCCCTCGGTGAATCCTCAATCATTAACAGCTCTGTCAACTAGCTTTTACCGACTATCAACCAGATACTCTAATGAAAGGCCATTTCCAAATTTCACTAACAGTGCATATTTTTAAAAAAATTTCATGTTACAACCAAGAAAGAATATCATGCTTTCACTAATAATGTATTTTTTTCCAAATCTCACACTACGATTCAAAAACAATACGAATTCTAAAATGCCTTACTAAATGGTAAGAAAAACTACTAACCTCTATCATGCTTTCATTAAAACTGATTGGGCAATTAGGAGGAACTTCAACAGGATCAAAGTCATTAACTGACTTGAGACTTCCAATGAATGAAGATTCACCGGTGTAAACTTCATCAATATTAAATTCCTTTCCAAGCTTTGAAACAATCTTAGACTCTGAAGGTTCCTCTTGATTCCTAGTTGGAGGCATTGTGTAGTATGGAATCTTACCTGAAATATCAAAACAAACAAAGTTAATTTTTAAGGAACTAAATCCAACTTTCTTATACAAATTTTTCAAACAAAATTTATCTTGTATACAATTTATTCAATTAGATATAAAAGGCATAGATAAAGTTGCCATAAAGCATACCCTCATTCCAGTCATGCAGAACGATTCTGGCAGCTGCTTCAACATCCACAATACCACCCTTCTTTAGCCTGCCCCTCACTTTAGCCAACTTTTGCAAGAAGTCATCAACTGAGTCAAAGTTTGGCGTCTTGTACATCGTTACCAACAATCTTGCGGGGCACAGCTTGAGAATTTCTTTTACTATATTACCCAAGGAGGTAAAGAGCATCAATATGACAATAAAAATCCGGATTTACAGAACTTTAAAAGACATCTCTAAAAAATTTGTATGCAGATTATGCATTTTGGGGAACACTTTGTTAAATCACCTGGGCTAATTGGATCATCTAATTTCTCAATCCTTTTGCAGTTGCGAAGAGCAATAGATGCATCATTCTGTGCAGATTTAAGCAATACAACACCAGGGCAATCCAGCAATTTAACATTCTTGTCTAGCTGAACTTCTTGCATTGATCTTGTTAATCCAGGGGTAGAGCCAACATTAACAACATGGCTTCTCTTCAAGCTGTTAATTAGACTACTCTTTCCAACATTAGGCAGGCCAATAACACCGACTGTAATGGATTTTTTAATCTGTAAAGAACCAGGGTGTGCAACAGGTTAATGGTCGGAAGTATGATCATAAACAGAGAAAAGTTTGAAAAAAAGAACAAAAGCCTACATCACCAGACGAGATATGATAAACAAGATATTTAAAATCATACAACTCAACCCAAATGTTTGCTATTAGAGAAGAAAGAAATGAAAGTGCCACATAAAGCAAAACAAGAGCTGAACATACATCATGACTTCTTGAGTAATTTTTCAGCAATTTAATAAGAGTGTCTGCTCCGAGACAATCACTTGTTTGCAGAATATTGCTGGTCTTTGCAGCTTTTGAGGATGATTTCCATCCTAAGTTTGACCTCTGCTCTTGGGTACTGCACTTGAAAGCAACTGCTGGAAATTCTTCTCTAAGATACTTTAACCATTTTTCAGCAGCTTCTCGAGGGACAAGGTCTACAATGAAAGAACAAAATCAGCAAACAAGAGACTATGAAAGAGAAAACAACGATAAGAGCATTTAACTTTTATCATGGCAAAGCAGCATAGAAATGAGCAGTAAGTAGAGAAAGATTACCAATTTTGTTTAGAAGCAACACAAGGTGCTTATTGTGACCTGATTTCGTCACCATGTTTTCCATATCAACACAACGGGTACCAAGAGGATCTCGAGCATCTAGGACTTCCAATATGACATCTGATTCTTCAATGACTTTAACCAATTCCTTATAAAATGCCCTATCTGAATTATCTGCAACAAAAAGAAAACACAATCAAGTAAATATTAAATTAAGTTGGAATTGCACTTCCCCATAGAAACCATGTTCAGCTAGCATACCCCTATTTCTTGGAATTTTTCCAAAACCATCATCGTTGTGCTCTTCAGCAATTTGCTCTTTTGCTGGAGCTACATCATCCTCTAGTAGACCCAATTTCCGCTTCTGAGCCTAAAAATGTATAAAAGGACCTATTATCATTTAGTGATCAATGATACAAAAAAACATAAGCAAATCCTTGCATTCATGTAACAGAAACATTTAAACACTTAAACAATGATCACTTAAAAAACACTGCTATAAGCTTGTGTGGCTTGGCCAGATCAAATCCACCTGCTCTTTAACATAACTCAAATTGAAAGTTCATAAAGTCAACATTCGGCTAGACACGAATTCTTATTGAAAATTCAAACAATTCAGAAAAATATTCCAACTCACCTGCTAAAAGAAGCAACAATAACATAAAGCAAGCAAGAAAACATCTAATCAGAGCGTAATCAATACCCTCTCTTTGCGGGCAGCTTTCTTTTGTTCAAGTTCTTCAAGAGCACGAGCCCGGCGAGCTTCGAGAGCTTTAAGCTCTTGTTCCTTAAAAGGCCAATCGTTAGGAATACCAGGATCCTTCTCAACCTTACGCTTATTCTTCAATCCCAACTTTTTAGCTTCTTTAGCTTTTTTTCTATGATGCTCTTTAACCTTCCTTAGAACCTTATATTTCTGCTTCAAGGTTACTCTTTTACTCTTACTCTCTGCTCATCATAAAACCCATAATAAAAGAAATGAGAAACTAAACATAATAAATGACAACCAGTAAATAAAATTGCAATTTGAGAATTGGGTTTGGCTTACTTTTGCTCTTCTTCACCATTTTTGCGGTTTCCTGAAAAATGCAATCATGAAGACACAAACATTTAAGAAAACAAGTTTTTCAGCAGAAACATATACAGGCGAAGGATTGAAATGTTGGGAGGAATAGAAGATTACCTTACAGAAAAGATAATTAGATCGTTGAAGTGATTTTTGGATAGAAGTAATGAATTAGGGTTTTAACAGCAGAAAAAGAATGGAGCTGCTAGTTTGAATTAGGGTTTTTGAAGGAAGGACTAGGATCAGGATTCGGTTATTTCTGGATATGGATATGCGACCCGTTTTCACAGAGGCCCAACGAAGGAATCGACAGAACCAGTTTGCAGATTTGATTAATACATGGGCTGGAATGTAGGGGCCCAAATATGAATTTGTAAAAGTAAAAATAATGGGGTGAGAGAGGCTCGAACTCTCGACCTCAGGATAACTCAGAAGCTATGAGACCTACGCGCTAGCCAACTGCGCCACCACCCCTCAGATGACAAATCGAAGACCTCGTAAAACTGAAGTAAAATTTTGTAGTGCATTATTGAAAGTCGAATAGAGTTGATCATGCTTCAATAGTACAAAGATTCAAAAATAAAAATTTAATTATATAAAATTAAATAATTAATTATTGTATAATTATATTAATTAATTAAAAAATAAAATCCAATCCATGTAATAACTTAGTAAAAGTCAATGATATTTAGGGGCTTAATGGAGCGAGGAATTGAAAGGTACCTTTCCTTTGAGGGAAAGATAACATCATAGGACCGAGTATGAATTTGAAAGCAAAGCTAAAGAGGAACTATCAAAATTATTATAAATTTGCATTGATGATGGCGGCTTCCTTAAGCATCCTTTACATCATCAATTCTTCCGATTACTATTTCCAATTAAACTAATCTAATCTTAATCATCATTATGTTTAGCTAATCCATTAATCAAGCCCATTTGTAGTGTTTAATATTGAAATTGAATAATTTTTTTGAATTTTATTACTGTAAACGTGCTTTTTAAATGGAGTATTTAACGTATTAGTTATAGCATGATGAGTATTATGATGATGAAAATGAATTTTTCTTATTGAAAAATATAATTATAAATAAATAATATATAAATCAATCAGAAAATAATCAAAACTACTCCTCTTAAAAGTTAATATATGTGTAATAAACTATTAGATCAACATCAAGCATGACCCTTTTATAGGCCAAAGTCTTTGATTTAGGTAGAAAGCCATGTCAAGTTTATTGAAGTGATTAAGAGTCCTCTTGATGATATTTTGAAACCTTAACACTTGCAAACGACAAGAGATGGCTGCATCGTTTAATTAATTGACAAACATCAACTTAAAAAACGACAACTGAATCTTGTCCAAAACATATTGGTCGAGCATGGTCATGCATGTCAACCTTAGTCGCGTCACGTCACTTTCCATGAAGAAGGGAAATGTACTGTTTCAAGCTTTCCTTTTCCAGAGCTTTAAGTTTACCATCCACCCCGATCAGATGATACGAATCTTTTCTTTTTCAATAAAAATAATCTTATTAGAGATTATAATCATTGATGATAATCACATGCGTACACTATAATCATCACTCTTTAATCGATCTACCTCCCTGCCAACGAGTCATCTCCCTTTTTTTATGTTTCTCTCCATTTCTACGAACTTTGCTAAAAGAAGGACAATATGAAGAAGAGACAAAGAAAACCAAATCCTTTCTGTTCGTAGCAGTACAGGTTTGATTTTCTCTTTCTAGATTATGGCCTTGCACTGCTTCTGGTTTGGCTTCATCTTCTTGTCTTGTATGTGGATCAATGGTTTCTGCAACGACCGTCACGGTATATATAATTAGGTTCACGATAATTGTTTCCATGTGTTTCATGCTTTGCATCAGCGAGTTGCTTTAATTCTCGTGTCTCAAATTTGACAGGTTTCTTCAGTTTATCCTGCGGTGGAACAGCGGATTTCACCGATTCACTCAACATTTCATGGGTTCCTGATAGTTCATATATCCGTACAGGAAACACAACCACAGTTGATTATATTGAGGGTACTTCTTCATTTACCGTCCCTGTCAGGTTTTTCCAGGATTTGGAAGGTCGAAAATGTTATAAGCTTCCTCTGAAAAATATCTCATCTGTTGTTCTAGTTAGAGCTCAGTTTGTGTATAAGAACTATGACGGGCTTGGAAAACCGCCTGCTTTCTCTATTGCTCTTGGCACAGCTGTTACTAGTACTGTAAATCTTACCAACAATGATCCTTGGACAGAAGAATTTGTATGGTCTGTTACTAGGGAAACACTTTCTTTCTGTTTGCACAATATTCCTGATGGTGGATCTCCTGTTATTTCATCTCTTGAAGTTCGTCCACTTCCTCCAGGAGCTTATCAGAGTGGAATGGGAGATTTTCCTGACAAGTCACTTAGAAAGTCTTATCGTATCAACAGTGGCTATTCTGATAGTTCCTTGAGGTACGAACCTTTACACTCTCTTCATTTTTTATCATCAGGAATCCACATTATGATTTGATTATGTCATTTTTATTTTCTTGGAACCTTTTTGTTAGAACAGGTATCCCTTGGATCCGTATGATCGAATCTGGGATGCTGATAAAAACTATACACCATTTCATGTATCAACTGGATTCAAGAAGCTACTGAATTTCAACTTGTCAGCCCTTAGTGAGAATCCTCCTGTTGACGTTCTTCAGACCGCCAGAGTTCTGGCACGAAAGGATGTCTTAACTTACAATCTTGATCTTGATGCGCCAGGAGATTACTATATTGTCCTTTACTTTGCCGGAATTCTTCCAGTCTCTCCATCTTTTGATATTCTGATAAATGGAGATATCGTTCAAGCTAATTACACTGTCAAAGTGTCAGAAGCTAGTGCTTTGTACTTGACTCGAAAAGAAATAAACGCCCTGAATATTACCCTGAAAACTATAAGTTTCTATCCACAAATCAATGGGATTGAGGTATATCAGATTGTTGAAATTCCGCCAGGAGTTTCCTCAACAACAGGTAAGCAGTTCTTTTTAGTATCATAATTTCATTTCATTAACTAGAAAAGGCTCCATCTTTACTGATCATGTTTGTAAAATTTTGATCATTCATACAGTTTCAGCACTTCAGGTCATTCGGCAGTCCACTGGACTGGACCTGGAATGGGAAGATGACCCATGTTCACCAACAATATGGGACCATATTGGATGTGAAGGAAGCCTTGTCACATCATTGTGAGTTTTTATTAACTCATTTTTTGAAAATTTTCTTAATCCTTTTCTTTTTATTTCCGAGATTTATTAATATGTTCTAATATGTTTTTCCTGTTTAGGGAGCTTTCAGATGTTAATTTAAGGTCAATTAGTCCAACATTTGGTGATTTACTTGACCTTAAAACACTGTAAAGTCTGATCTTTGGCATTTCTTGTTTCTTTTATTTCATTTATTTGTTCTCGTCTGATTATTCCTTGGAATTTTCCTATGCTTCAGGGATTTGCATAACACTTCACTAACTGGAGCCATACAGAACTTGGGAGGCCTTCTACAACTTGAGAAGCTGTAATATGCATATAATTTCAGTATTAAAAAGAATTCAGCTTGAAAAGAGCGAGACATTTTCTTTACTGATCAACAGAACTTTTTCAGGAACCTGAGTTTCAATCAGCTAACATCCTTTGGAACTGAATTGGGAAACTTGGTTAGCCTTCGGAGTTTGTAAGTTGTAAATTTCTATTCAGATTCTATATGGCTTTAGTTACAACTTCCCCTGTCAGATTTCTGCCATCCATGAATCCTGATATTAACGTTTCATTTCAACTTCCAAACATGAAGGGACCTGCAAAATAACAGCTTACAGGGAATAGTTCCTGACAGCTTAGGAGACTTGGATGATCTTCATCTCCTGTAAGTAAACATACAAATCCCCTTCTAAAGAAACTAAACAAAACAGCCTGCTGATGGCTCTGTCAGAATACATTCGCTTAACTGGATGAAAGCGCTTTCTTTTCATTCTTCAGGAACCTGGAAAACAATAAAATACAAGGTAGCCTTCCAGAATCTTTAAACAAAAGAAGTTTGGAAGTCAGGTATGGAATTTACTTTCTTGATTGTTATGGTCGTCAGTAAACTATGCTGATAAATCAAGCTTTCTTCCTCAGGACATCAGGGAATCCATGTCTTTCCTTCTCAACAATGTCATGCAATGATGTTTCATCTAATCCTTCAATTGAAACTCCTCAAGTTACGGTCTTTGCCAGCAATAAGAAACACAACAAGAATAATCATATGGCAATTATACTTGGCGTTGTTGTAGGAACAATACTAGCTATACTTGTAATTTCTGTCGCAGTATTCCTGTACACAAAGAAACAAATTACTGAAATCACATACACAGACAGTGAGTAAAACTTCAGTCAACCTTTGTAAAAGTAATCTAATTTGTTCATACTCACTGGAGGCTTGTTTTGATGCTCAGGAACTGCAAAAGATTTGAGAAACTGGAATGCTGCTAAAATATTTTCATATAAAGAAATCAAAGCAGCTACAAACAACTTCAAGGAGGTTATCGGCCGTGGTAGTTTTGGATCTGTTTATCTCGGAAAGCTTTCAGATGGCAAACTGGTAGCAGTGAAAGTCCGGTTCGACAGGACTCAACTTGGAGCTGATTCTTTCATTAATGAGGTTAATCTTTTTGCTCTCTCTCAAACCTGTCACGAATGTTTAATAACTAGCTAAAATAGTAAACATTGCCCATTTTCATGGAATATCAGGTTTATCTACTGTCACAAATTCGTCACCAGAATCTTGTCGCTTTGGAAGGATTTTGTCATGAATCAAAGCAGCAAATACTGGTGTACGAATATCTGCCAAGCGGATCGCTGGCTGATCACCTCTACGGTATGTTGATAATAAATAAATAAAAAAATATTACTTGTATCCATCCTTTCAACGACTCTGCTTGACAATTTTCTGTTTCATCTCCTTTCAGGTCCCAGAAGTCTGAACGTTTCTTTGAGTTGGGTCCGCAGATTGAAAATCTCTGTTGATGCTGCTAAAGGTATTTGTATAATTGAACGATGTTTTTAATCCTGAAATCTTGATTTGTAGCAGGATGTTTTCTTTGAAAGTCTTATAAAAAGATGTACCTGCGCTTTTCAAAACTTGTAAAAGGAGCTTTTTTCCCTGAAAACAATTCAAATTGCACCTTAAGAGATCGGTTTGTGACCTGAATTCCTCTGCCATTGAAGGATTGGACTATCTGCACAACGGAAGCGAGCCAAGAATCATACACCGAGATGTAAAATGCAGCAACATTTTACTAGATAAAGACATGAACGCCAAAGTCTGCGACTTCGGGCTTTCTAAGCAAGTAACGCAGGCAGATGCAAGTCACGTGACGACTGTTGTCAAAGGCACTGCAGGTTATCTTGATCCTGAGTAAGCTTTTTCAATGATCTGATTATTACATAAATCATGTTCTTAATTCATGACGAAATGCCCACTCATTTGAATCAATGTTATGTTCAGGTACTATTCTACTCAACAACTTACAGAGAAGAGCGATGTCTATAGCTTCGGGGTCGTTCTTCTAGAGCTCATTTGTGGTCGTGAACCATTGCGCCACTCAGGATCTCCGGATTCTTTCAATTTAGTGTTATGGGTAAAAGAAAACACTAGTAAAATACAATGATTCTTGTTAGTTTCTTCCTTGCTGAATTCTGTGTTATGATGAATGAGAATCAAACCGCAGGCGAAGCCCTATCTGCAGGCAGGGGCATTTGAGATAGTAGATGAGAGCATAAAAGGAACTTTTGACGTGGAAAGCATGAGAAAGGCGGCAACCATTGCAACAAGGTCAGTGGAAAGAGATGCCTCACAGAGGCCTAACATCGCAGAGGTACTGGCAGAGCTCAAAGAAGCCTACACCATTCAGCTTTCCTATCTGGCAGCCTGTGACATGTAAATCTCTCATCAACACCAAACCCAGAGTACACGGTACCTGTCAGAATTTGTGCCGAAAGAGTTACTTTTGGAGAGTTCAGCCTAGCAAATCATAGGAATTGCATAAAAGTTGGAAATTATGATAAATATATATGAAGTGCCTAAAGGTATGGAACCATGGCAGGACTGTAATTAATGAATTCATAGACATGAACAGAGGTTGAGATGGTTTGATTGTATGAACCATTGGATCCTTTGGACTGGCATGGATATTTTCACGGCAAATGAACAGAGTAACCATGGCAAGCAGTATACACAATGAACTAAAAGTTGTATATTTTGCAAAATATGGTCTACCACCGATTATCAAACTTTGCAAAAAAATCATGGTACAAATGGCTGTTTCAATACTTGAAGTATAAATTGGTTTGATCAAGTTTTGGGGTCTATTGAGAGCATGATCCTGTTTATCATCAGTTGCTATAAAAATAAAATAAAACTAACTGTAGTATGAACAGGATGTGTATAAATCAATTCATGTTCTTTTAAATTATACATATATAAAATTTATTATTCAAAAAAAAAAAAGAAAGAAAAACTAGCAGAGATTTGCAAGAGTAAATTGCCGGAAGCTGCAACAATTTGCTAGTTGTGAAGTTTGGCTTTAGGAGGAACAGAAGTCTTTATGCTTCACCAGATTGAATAAATCATGCTGTACCACCGACATAGCTTACCACAATTTTGATTGATTCTGAAGCTAGAGAATAGCATCTTAGTTGTTACATCAAGTTCCATATATTTTAATTATGAAACTAAAATAATATATATTAAAAGAATTCATTTTATATGAATCATTTAATACAAATATTGTTTGAAAAAAAAAAATAAAAACTATAACTTCCCATGTATTTATATATTCTCAAGAAGGAAAGATTTATGCAACTGTAACTTGGTTTTGATGGGTGGACGGTCATCGGATGTAGACCTTTGACATATCATTTTTTAATACTTTTTTTGTATCTTCCAATGGCAGGTTAAAAGAAAAAGGGAAGAAGAATGGATAAAGGGAGCTTGAACAGGAAGGGG
The DNA here is from genome assembly GCA_948192965.1 of Dalechampia spathulata. Lineage (NCBI taxonomy): Eukaryota > Viridiplantae > Streptophyta > Magnoliopsida > Malpighiales > Euphorbiaceae > Dalechampia > Dalechampia spathulata. The sequence continues at coordinate 26,503 of CANYBF010012485.1, read as the reverse complement.
TGTGGGTTTGTCGTCATTATGTGATACTTTAATTTTCTAGAAGACAATGGAAATTGGGGTGGAAAATCATTACAACTGACCAACAATAATTAAGGTAGAACTCTGCAATAATTCTCTTCATAACTCTTCGGCCTGTCGTGTGGTTTCCATCCACGTGCGTCAAAATTGCCTCGCTGCAATCATCTCCTCACCAGTTACAGTTACAGTTACAGTTATAATTAATTATTTTAACAGAAGTCTATTACTTCCTTAAATTTAAGATTAATCTTGATATAAAATATTTGAAAATACATTTAAATTAAATATTAAGATTATTTAAAATTTTGAATTTATAATTGATGGGAATATTTGACATTGCAACTTTCTCCTCCCACAGCCTTTCTTAATCGTCTCCATTTCAAACTAAAAAAGTCAAACGGTGTCATATCATTGAGGGGGTGGTTTTCTAGATCATCTTTAATTAGAATTTTCAACCTTCCAACCAATTCATCATGCAATTCGATGGCTCTCGTTCATCATCTATATAACAAATACAAAGTGTGCGAGCCATTGAAGTAATTCGAAGGTTTGACTTTTTTCCACTGAAATTGTCAAAATAATTAATTAAAACATCACATTTAATAAATAAAAATATCATATTTTTAAAATTATTTATCGAGAATTAAGAAATACCATTATCTCTAGAATTTTACATCATTTAAAAATTTTAATTAAAATAATCAAGGGATTATAATTTGAGGAAATAAAATAAAAAAAGAATATATTCGGACGGGGTTGGGATGCTCGGAGTAGAAAAGAAAAAGAATTTTTTATACTAATAAAAAAAAAGCACGAAAATTCGTTCAGTTGGTTTATTAAGCGCGCGTAGCGTGAACACAAAGAGAACCTTTATATAGCAACCACCACCGTCTGCCTGCTCCTCTCTGTTAACAAACGTCAAAACACCAAGCAAGCGGCCGTTTGAAGGGACGTCGTTTTGGCTTTTCGTTTCGATCTTTCTGCTTAATAAATATTTGAAAACGACATGCCTTTACCTGAAAGTAGCTGCGTTCCTCTTCAAGCTTTCGTCGCCGTACCTTCTGTTTGTACCAATATTCTATTCTCATTCCTTCTCTACCAAATATTATATATATGAAAAAAAATTATATTATAGGAAAAAAAAACAAAAGCTACAATTAAAAATAAAAAAGCACAGAAGCTTTCTCACAGATCATTTTTATCTGTAACAAGCAATTGTAATTACAGAATACGCTGAGATCGATTGATATATCTCTTATGCCTATTAACTGTTTTGTTTTTGATCCAGATTTAATCTGAAATTTCATTTCAATTCCCAGCGTCATTACAAAAATGCCAGGTACAATTATTCAATCTCTATCTCGACCTAAAATGTGATTTTGTTGTTGCTGTTTGTTTCTTATACAAGTGTGGTCATGAGGTGATTTGTTTGGATTGCAGGTGAGGTTATTCCAACTGGAGAGAATGAGATAGCGAAAGGAACGGATCTTGAAACATCGGAATATGAGAGGAGGAGATTGAGATCGAGATCGAGAACTTTGAAGAAAAAAGCAATGACAAGGATTACTCACAGTCTTAGAAAACGAGGAAATCGTGTAGCGGATTGTAGATTTGCTGCAATTTCAATTAATGACGTACGCGATGCCAAGGAGGAAGCTGCAGTTAATGCCTTTCGTCAGGCATTGATTCTCAAAGACTTGCTTCCGCCTCGGCATGATGATTACCATACACTTTTGAGGTTACCTGCATCCGAATTTCACATACTTGTATAAATATGTCGCCAATCTGTTCTAGAAATTTCAACTTAATCATATGCTTCGAGCCGATAAATGATTTGCAATCTCCCCTGTCAATCATGCTTTGACTGGATTAAGGTGTAGATGATAATGATGATTATTAATGTATATGGATGTTGTGCGACAACAATTTGATCTCGCTGCTATTGCAGGTTTTTAAGGGCTCGAAAATTTGACCTCGACAAGACTCTTTCAATGTGGTCAGAAATGCTTAACTGGAGGATGGAGAATGGAGTTGATTCGATAATACAGGTAAAAAAGAAAAAGAAAGAAAAATAAAATCTAGCATTTTCTTTTCTAATTTTTTTTTTGTCAGTGAATCATTTTGTAGAAATGTTTTGTAGTATGATAACTGTTTGATGGGAGAGATCGAGACGGACTCTATTGCTAATCTTTCAGTTGTTTACTTTTGTTTCTTAACCTTGTAACCCTGATAATTCGATATGTCGTTGCTTGCTTAGGATTTTGTATATGAAGAGTACGAAGAAGTTCAGCGTTATTATCCTCATGGTTACCATGGTGTAGATAAAGAGGGTCGACCTGTATATATTGAAAGGCTTGGCAAAATTGAACCTAGCAAGCTAATGAGTGTAACCACAGTGGATCGGTTTTTAAAATATCATATTCAGGGATTTGAGAAGACTTTTACTGAGAAATTTCCTGCGTGTTCTGTTGCAGCCAAGAGGCACATTGACTCTACGATAACAATATTGGATGTGCATGGCCTGGTACTGTCATAGCCTTCTGCAATGATATTTATTGCAACTCCATCAATGAAATTCATTTTTAGTTAATCTATGCGGGTTTATGTGGGTTTTTACTTGAATTATATCTGATTATGCAGAACTGGATGAGTTTCGGAAAGGTTGCACATGATCTAGTCATGCGCATGCAGAAAATTGACGGTGACAACTATCCAGAGGTGACTTAATTTATAATTAATTGTATGTGCGAGGTTTTCATTTGCTGCTCACTTCTGATATCTGCTCTTTTCTCAATAGACATTACACCAGATGTTCATTGTTAATGCTGGTAGTGGATTCAAACTTCTATGGAACACTGCAAAGAGTTTTCTCGACCCAAAGACTACTGCAAAAATAAATGTATGAGACCCTTGGTATTTTTTTGCTTTGTCAGAAAAGTTACGACCTAATACTAAGTCATTCTGGTCTGACTCCACAGGTCTTGGGCAATAAATTCCAAAATAAATTGTTAGAAATTATAGACTCAAGGTTGGATTTTCTTCCAATATGTGTTTCTTTGTATCATAAATATTTAGATATACCTATATGTTTTCTAATCAATGCTACGAACTTGTTCTTGCATTTTGTTAACAGTCAATTGCCTCAATTTCTTGGTGGATCATGTTCATGTCCAAACGAAGGTGGTTGTCTTAGATCTGACAAGGGGCCCTGGAATGATCCGGAAATAATGAAAGTATGATCTTTGTCAGTGTCGAGGCATATTCAGTTGGCAGCATTCATTAGTAAATGTTGATGTTAAATGTCAAAATTTTCACATTTTTTACTAATATATTTCATGTTCACATGTGCTGGAAACTCAAAAGCATTGGCATTACTTGCAGCTTGTACATGCTGGAGAAGCAATGTACTTGAGGAAAATGAGAAGTTACTCTGATGATGATGATTTAGATATCAAGTTATTAGCGTCTAAGGTGAGTGGCAGGACAATTATTCACAGATCATTAAAATGTTCTCCTAAACTCTTCTATATAAATTGGTGCTATAAATTTTATGCAGGTTTCAAGAAGTGAAATATTTCCGGCTAATTCGGGCTCAAATATAAATCCAAACACCTCAGGCTTCATAAAACAAACGCCACTTTCAGAAAAGGTAAGTTCTCTAGACTTCAGTTTTGGTGCTCTAAAAGTTTTGCGCATGCTTTACTAAGATTCCTTTGCTTTGCCATACTATCTGTTCTATTGTGTAATTGTGAGAGGGCCTTCTGGTTTTCATTCTAGGCCCTAGCTTTTCTTGTAAACCTAATTGACTCACATTGGAATTTATCTAGGAACTTTTGCTTGTATTGTATTATTTGGTCTATATATCGGAACTAATAACATTTGAGATTATGAAAAAAGCGTACTTCTAGAACCAAAAAACATATTTGAAAAAACCTTTGGAAAAAAAGGGGGGTATTGGGCAGTACTGAAATCTTTTGTAATAGGAGTCTAGCACCTAGAAACTGAATAAGTCAAACAAATTATGTTCCTCACTCTTTAGGTTGTATTTGGTTGTTTATTAGGCAACAAAATTGCTTCTTGGTGATTGACCAAATAAAAATCAAATGAAGTTCCTCATTTTGGGCCAAGCCACAACATGCAATGAGGATGAAGGATGCGAGAACACTATGGAAAATATTAACGTCAAATTTGAATGTTGAACATCTCAATTGCCTACTAGGAAAAAACTTATTTCTTAAAATCTGGATTTTGAAACGAGTTGACAATTTAAGTATTTGTTGTTTGTATTAAAATGTACAAAGTTCTTGCAAATTTGAAGAAACTTAAACGGTTATGACCTTTTCAAAAAAAAACTTGGAAACTTTAATCACTGTAGAACCATAAGTAGGTGATGGTGCTTTTTGCATTTTGACTGGTATTGGTTCATTTCACATTCATTTAAGTTTGGCTAGAATTTTTTCTTCTTTAGTTTGAACCTGTTTAAAATAACATGGTTTGCTTTATGGTTAAGTGATGCAGCATGCTATATCTTTTGTGTTTTCTTATACTATGATAGGGTGGGATGGGTGATTCGGCCTCCATCTGTAGCCTGGTTGAGCATCATCCTGCAGGGGTTGAAGATTCTAATTCAACAAGTATGTATTCTGACAAAGTCAAACAAATATATATTTTTTGGTTTAACTGCTATTTAAATTTGTAGACAGGTACATATTCAAAGATCTATTGATCATCTTGCATCAGACCATTTTTTTATTCTTGCGCAGTTTCTCTTTTGTTGTGCTTGAATTTAAGGGTCAACCCTGCAACTTTAAAACAACATTCTTTTGTTGTTATCTTCTTGAGTTTTTCAAAAGTTGCTTTTTGGAGCAAAAAGAAAATAGGCATATTAATAATTTTTCCATAAGCAAGTTCACGAAAGCAGTTTTTTTAAAAATAAGGTATAGCAATTAAATGGAGCAAATTATAAAATTCACATTTTTAAATATGTCAGCAATCACAGTCAGGCTCCAAGTTTATCTAGTTCTACAAGGTAGTACCTGGGAATAAAGAATAAAGGAACTGACAGCTGGATTCCCTCTCATCTTCCTGTGAGTTGATTAGTTGTCATTAGTGGTCGCAGGAAAGTAAGTTTAAATGGTGTGTTGTGCATTGTTTGTCTCTCATGTGTCGATAAACAGAGAGGTTAAAGTGTTTTGACGTTGTCACTCTTAACGCTTCTAACAAACAAAATTGCTAACCCAAGAAAATGTCCAGTTTTATCATATAAATAAAACAGCAATAAAGGCTGATTAACTAATGTAAGTCTGTTTTTTTGCCTTATTTCATAGTCATTGCAATACTTTTGAAGAATATTCTGTCATTATCTTTTGCAGTCTTGATGAAAATCTATTATTTAATTTATAGTAATGACTATGATTTCTATGAGCTACCCTATTGACATTCACATCTGATACTCCTCCAGATGATTCAACCAATGATATCAGCACAGGCATGCCCCAGAAGAAGTTTTTTCCTCAGATGATTAGTTTTGTAGTTCGATTCATGCTCAAATTGATAGCATGGATATATTTTCTTGTCCCACGGAAGAAACTCGTTGCAGGACAAAACTCTGACAGACTGTTGCCAAACCAACAGAGTCCACTGTTAGTAGATACAAGTTCTCAAGAGCAACGTGTTGTTAAAGAGGAATCTCTGCAGCCATGCTGGCAGAGGCTGCAAAATTTAGAATCAATGGTAAATGAGTTGGTGAATAAACCTACCAAAATTCCTCCTGAGAAAGAGGACATGCTTCTCGAATCATTGAATCGAATAAAATCTATTGAACACGATCTACAGAAGACAAAGAAAGTATGATATCTTTACTTTCCTCAACACATGGGTAGTTCTTAATTGCATGACGTCAATAGAAATTATTTTTGTCTTCATTTTCCTATACTGGTTGCTGAAATTCAGGTTTTTCTTTTACAGGCACTGCTTGCAACTGCATCAAAACAGGTGGAGCTTGCCGAGTCTCTGGAAAACATAAAAATGAATGCCATAGCTGTAAGTACATAAAACGGAATTTATTAGCATCCATTCAGCATAAGCCAACTTCTAAGCCCGTTGATATCATTCCTTCGCAAAAGTAAGGGTGGAATTGGAATATTACTACTAATGCTAGACATGGAATATCATTACTAATGCTGGTCATTACAGTGACTTGGGAAAAATGCTTTGGTGTTCCATTTCATTTGTTGCAACCTACTCTACTTTCGATTCATGTGGATGATGCTGATTATTCAAGACTGCCTGTTGCAGGGTGTGAACTCTTGCTGGCCAAGAAACTGCAGGACCTTTCCCCCAGAAAGATGAGATGCATTTCTTTACAAAACAAGTTTCCTGATGTTATGATTGCTCCAATGCCTTGTTATTCTGCAATTTCAGTCACTACCAAATGCAAAGTTGCTTATCTGATTCAAATGGATTAGCATTCTAGGTATTACTTTCAGTTATTCAAATCCATTCATTCCACGTTTTTGCACTCTGATAAACATGAACTCATCTTTTCTTTCCCCTTTCCACCCACAGATTCTTCATCTTCTGAAGGACAAGAATGTTGTTCATCAACTTCCACCGGATTCAAACTGTTTCGGCCAAGCATCGCCGCCCGTGAGCTCGAGGCATGTACAATAGATCTCTTGTTTCTGTATATAGCATGATATGCCTTTTTTTTTTTCTCTCTTACCTTTCTCAGACTAACAAAATATGCGACCAAATTGACTCTTCAGAAAAAATTTTCATTCCATAGTAGAGCTTTACTACACTTTTTTTTCTCTGGAACGAGACAATATCAGTGCATAATTTTCTTCCTAGGCTTTTAATTTGCCCAATAGCTATTTTGATAACTTGACATCCATTATTCTATGTTGTGTATTTTCTTGTTACTTGACTTGAAAGAGTAGCATAATTAATTTATGGCATTGTTTAAAAACCACTTTTGGATAAATCCTAATATAACTTCTTCTGTAAAAATAAAAAATAGATAAATCAGGCATGATAAACTTAATCAAGTATTAATGACTCTTTTTTTAACCTTGCTTGTGGTAGGTTCTTTCAGATTTAATCTAGTTGATAGTATGTTCAACTTTCTGAATTGTATTGTTAGTTGGTCGAGTTGATATCATAAAGCTTGATAAAGCAGCCAAATCTTTATGTCATGCGGGAATGAAATTCTCTCCTCCCCATTACAGTGACAAAGCGTTCCATTTCTTAGTAGTGAATTCAATTCAACCACCTTTGCAATATTGGCCTTGAAGAAACACGGAGAGAAGTTTAGGCAGCTGATTTTATGATAACTTAGGAATGAATGACAATAGAAGAGAATATTGAACAAGGATAGGCATGCGAATGCCCAATAATGCATCCAATTTAACGTTTTGCAAGGAAAAATTGCCAGAATTATGCAGAAGCAATCAGTTTGAATTGAACGTGCTTTACTTCTTCTATAGAAAATTCTTACCCACATCTAATTTATGATTTCATCATATACACATCGAATATATAAATATAAATATAAATTCTCTCTTTTGATTCAGGCTACATTTAGTAAATGCATTTCTTTTATTAAAATTATAATTTAAAAATGATGTTTAAAGAAAAACTGTTGGAATTGTATATCGGTCCGCAGGGTTACTTCCACAAATTATTCCCCATCTTCCGCTTTACTCCAGATCCCTAATCGTTGTCATATGTGATCGAAAGTCAAAGATACGAAGCTCCAAGTATTTCGAAATTGGTTGGATTAGATAACGGGAAAAAATATATATTTGTGCATCCAAAAATTATTAGCGTTGTCTGTTAACAATTTTAATATTGTTGCCTCAAACAAGCCATAAATTATTGACGTCACCAAAATTAAAGTTGGAAAACAAATATAGGTGGTCTCTTTCAATCGCTTTCACGACATGAGTCGGACATATCTGTCGCTATCCTGGGACGGATGGCTTAGCGTACTGGTCCTTGGTTGGTTCACGATCTTACCCGCTACGGCGTTTGTCTGCCTATCAACGGACGTTATCTCAATCTTTTAAGTATTAAGTAATCCTTAAATAGAATCCAAAAAATAAAAAAGAAGTAAAATACTCTTTTAAAAAAAGAAATGCAACTAATAATCATTGATACAATTATTTATTCACGTTGTTCATTTTAAAATTTTAACTTTTTTGTTACGTTTCAAGTTTGAACACAACCAAATCATTAGAACAATAAATACAAAAGAAATAAAAGTGTCATGAAACGCAGAAATCATCACCCTTTTATGTAAATTTGACTCGACCATACAAAATTGAAGTCGATGGCATATTGATGAAAGTTAAGAAGGAAAGGTAATGGTGAAAGAGACTTCTATCCTTCATCCAATTTTAATATAAGTGGTTTTCCCTTGTAAGCATTGTTAAAAATATGAATCGTGAGCACGAAATTTGAAGGTTTAAACTTGGTACAAAATATTAACAATCGTATAGGCATCGGGTTGATTCACGCTTAAGTTTAATTAATTATTGCGTTAAGTGCTCTTCAATCATAAATTTTATAATTTAAATGAAAATATGATTGAATTAGTTAAAACTCCTTTAAATTTTAATAATCACATATACATTACATATGCATCTAAAATATTAAATTAATACTTAATCGAATAAAAAAGTTACAATTATTCTACTAATATATCATATACATACAATATATATATATATATATATATATATATAACTTTTTCATAGATTATCTATATTTTAAGAAGAGATAATTTTAAAGAAAACAAGAAAAAGAAGGCTCGCCTGGGAGCCTGGAGCATTTATATAGCAAGTAATCAAGCCCACTGGCATGCACATAAAAGCGCCTGGCCGCCCCTGCCAACTCACATATATATTGCCAAAATAGAAGCGTCGATAACCTAACCAGTAGTTAACCGTTAACAACCGGCAGTTGTTAATTATGTGCATATTTAAATAAGCGTTTAACTATTGATTCTAAAATGTAAAACATGATGATAAAATACAAGCACTGATCTTTAGAAGTTAGAAAAGCAGGCTTCTTTTCTAATCAAGTTAAATAGGCTAAATATCGCTCAAGAATAAAACCTAAGATGACGAGACAATCATGCAAAAACTGTAGATGTCAGTCTGGTACTGGTACTGCTACAAGTCAGAATTCCGTGGCAGATTATACACATGCAATACTGTTGTATAAACCAAAAGACATTGTATTCGTAAAAATTTCAGAAGGCATTTTGCCCATAACAATGATTGCACTAAACCTATCTGCTTCTGCAACAATCATCTATGATCTTCTATCCAGTGTAACAGAGAGTGCACTAACCTACCTACTGGGTTGGATAAGGAAACAGGCTCCTCTGCACATGCGCAGAAAAACCAAGCAAAAAAGCAGGGGGAAATTTACAATCAATGGAGAGAAAGAGACCCTGTACAAGTACCCTATATTTGTCTCCATCTTCCAAAAGCCTCGGACAAGTGGTAATATACATGATTTCCCCACATTTTAGTATTCAGAAGCAAGATAAAAAAAGAAATAAAAATCGGTCCATTGATATCTGGGATAAATTTTTAACAGAACCTGATAATAGCAATCACTGCCTTCAATTTGAAAAGCCCTCGTGGACCAAACAGCTTAATCTGCACAGAAACCATTGCAACATTAGATTTTCTCCATTCAACTAATTACAACCATTTGTAATTCCCCGAGTAAAAACATAAAAACCAAACTGAGTTGAAAGCAGTCACAAAGTGATAAGAAGTCGGGAAAGGGATGAAAAAATGATGGTTGAGATGCAAAGGAATTCATGAATTCTTGTAAGAAACAACTCTATTAATTCCTAAAATAATAGATATTAATCTTAATCAACTGAAGTAAACAGAACATGAAAGTTTCACAAGTGCTTCAGCTGAGCTGTGCCATAAGCTATTAAGTACAAATCTGAGACTGAGCTGTGCCATATTGTGCCTATGTAGTGATTGGACAAAAATGCCAAACTGTGGGAAAATTAGTTCAAATTCCTTCAAATGTGAAAAAAGAGCTCTAGGAGTGTCCTAGCATTTAGCATAGAAGAATTCCAACTATAGCATGTCTACGTATTCAAAATCACATACATCTGCTAACTGGAGTTCAGAAATAGTAAAGGCGAAATTACCTGTACATTGCCAGTACAAGGGCATGCAAATTCCAAGTCCAAGCAGCAGCAAGTGCAACTAAATCCAGTACATTGCTTCTTTTCATCTGAAATTGGCAGACTGACATACAAAGTTCATTGTGCATATTGCCTAACATGCTGCTAAGAATGCTCTTGGGGTGGCGGTTGTTGCAGTGACTGCTGTTCTTGTTTTGCTTGCTGCTCTTGAGGCCGAAACAATTGTTGGGAGACAGGTTGTGGACGTATTGTTGCTGATTGTGGTGGTGGTGGCTGCTGCTGCCACTTCGCTCCAGAACTCCCATGTTGTGGCAAGCCTCCTGATAACTGCTTCTGGCCAAAATCTTTGTTGACAGATGACAATGGCTCACTTCCGTTTGAACTAGTAAGAGGCGGGCTCCCAATGGAACCCATTTGAAACGATGAATTCATCATTGCAGAATCACACAAAGTTTCTGATGGTTTCCACTGTGAAGCAACAGAAGAAGAAACAACTGGTTCCACATTAACTGGATCACTACAGGCCTGAGCCACTGATGTAGTCGTATTTGTACCCATCTGTGGAACATTGCTTGGTGGATGTTGTTCTTTGTGACCCTGATCAGTTTGGGACTTTTGTTGAAGCATTCTCTGAACAGGTGGTTGAACCTGACCAGGCTGCCTTTGGTATGCTTGTTGTTGAGGCTGCAGATGTTGATGAGTGGAGGCCATCTTTGCTGCTGGAAGAGATTGTTGAGCAGTAGATAGCGAATGACAAGAGGGTACTGATGGTAACTGGCCTTGAATACAATGATCAGTATGTGATGGCATCTTATGCAATTGCTTTGATGACATTGGTGCAGCAGCAGAAAATATTTTTTGTTGTGGCTGAGAATGGCTGGAGGATTGAGGATTAACTAATGGTTTAGATGATGGAGTTGAACTCAAACCAGAACCAGAATATAAGCCTTGACCCTGCATCAAGTTCATGACATGCTCTCCCTCTTCTGCATTTTGGTTTCCTGGAAGGCCATTTGAAGGAGAATGACTAAAGGAAAGGTTCTGATGCACTACCATGTTCCCTCTTCCCATGCCCTTCACAAGTTTAGCCTGCTGTGGAGATGGTGAGTGTTGCCTCTGCGGAGGATGAATTTGGCTAGATTGCTGAAACTGCTGATGCTGTTGTAGCTGCCGAGGTCTTTGCTTTCCCATCTGATTGGTCATCCCAGGGGCAACATTGTGTGAGCTCCGGCTGATCCCATGATGTGTCAGGGTATGTTTCTGGTGCTGCTGAGGAACTGATGTGGGAGCAATAGGTGAAGATGGTGATAATGAGGGAACTGACGCAGGCTGTGATGAAGTTTGTGGCTGAACCTGGGAATTACTCTGCATAGACGATGATACAGGAAGTTGCGACTGAGATTGGACATGGGACATCATTGCACTGGATGCAGCAAAGTGTTGTTGCTGCTGCTGCAGAAACCTATGCTTAGCAACACGCATTGCATATGCTTGTTGTTGAGATGCTGCAGGATGATTGGTGCCCTGAAGGTGAGGATTGCCCATCACATGAGATTGTTGTGGAGGCAATTGATGCTGCGGTTGGGGATGACCAGGATATGCCTGTAAAGCTGGAGTTGTCTGATTAGCAAAAGCAGAAGTCAACCCGTTAAAAGCCGGAACTACTTGGCTATTTGCTTGAGTGACCTGTATCTGAAGCTCTGGTACCATTATCTGTCTTTGATGCTCTGAGTTATGGCCAGCCTGTAAGTGACGCTGGAGTCATATATTGCGGAAGCACCAAGGCTGTAATACATTAAAAAGAACGTATGTACAAGTCCTACCAAATTGACATCAATGACCATTAGGAAACGCTGATGATATAATTGGGTAGGAACGAGGGGACGGTACTACTAATTTGTTTAACCCAGACTTATAATAATTACCATCTATGCCGAGGGTGCAATATTAGAAAGTAGAAAATAAAATGAAAGAAATAAGATAAAAGGTAGCATGGAAAAACCATCACCGTCAAACCGTGCCAGCTGCCAGGTCCAAAAAAACAAAAAGAAAACCAAGTTGCTACACAGGTACATTCTAGAAATCAAATTCTGACAAGGGAAAATACGGTATTCTACACAAAAATATATATAATAAATAATAGAAACAACCTTCACATACAAATGACAGAAACACAGAACTTACTCGCATCATTTGCAAACCCTCACGAGATCTCATCATGGAATTTGCTTGACCAGAACCACTTCCAGATTGCATGCTTAAAGGGCATGACATCCCTGCCATTCCAGATGAAAGCATACTACCAGAATTCATCATCGATGATGAGGCCATTCCTTGAAAGCCTGGCCTAGGTGATGGCATACTTCTGTTCATCCCAGGCATCATGCCCACAGGATTTCCACCAGGAAGCATGCGTACACCACGATCAGCTCCAGGAAGAGAACCAGAAGCAGGCAAATTGGATTGCTGCAAATTTCTATTGGACAAGATCTGATTATATTGTTGTGTCCTCTGTTGCTCCTCCACTGGTAAAGCAGTTCTAGTAACGCTATATCTGCCATCCCTGGCAATATTCAACACCTCCCAATTTAGGGAATAAGAATTTTATCATATGAATAGTATTTGTAACAAAAAAATGCAATGAAAAATCCCAAGAAAGGGTACCTCATAGGAGCATTGAGTGGGCCTGCAGCAGGAAGAATCGATCCTACAGCACCTTGATTTCCCATTGCAAAAGTACTAGCATGAGTACTTTGATACCCATGGGGATCAACATCTGGACTTGCTGCAGTTGTATCACAGAGATCAAGCGGCCTACACCCACACAACGAAGTCTCTGTTTAAGATTAGTGTCGTTTTCACAAAAGGCATCTTGAATTATTCATCATCTTTATGTTTTTATTTTCTTTATTAACAGATTCTTTCTCAAGCCTGTCCTTTAAAAAAATCAATTTATCCGTTTTTTTCTTTCAAATAACAGTTTTCAAAACTTGAAAAATCAGATGTGATGGTCTGAGACTGCACTCCCAAATGGCTCCGAGGGAACTCAAATTTTTGGTTTAATCACCAAAAACTAAGATAAATAAATTTTAATAAAATAATTTTGAGTTTCTTCAACTCTATGCACTTTTGTAGAATTTTCTTTTCCTTGGACATCATACAAAAGAAGTTTCAGATTTACCAGCTTTACATGACTTAATAACCAAGATTCCAAACTTTTATTAAATAAAAAATGGATCAATCAAAGCAATCATTTGCCAATGCTTGCAGAAGATATGAGCATTCAGAAACTTGCCAACAAGGGTAAATACTTGAAAAGGAAGCTTCTAATGATATATACTTGAAGCTAAGCCAAAAATTTGAAGTGTCAAAAGAGCAGATACTTACGTTAAGATACCCCCATTTTTATTTGAGGGTACTTCATTGAGTGCGGTAACATGAGAAAAATGGACTGCTACAATTGTCTTAGGATCCTGATTATCATCCTTCACAATTCGCACAGAGAAAAAAAACCATAGTGAGGAAGATATTTAAAATCAATAATAATGTATATATTAAAAACTACCTTGATCAAATTATATGGAAATCACAAGAACCAACCAATAGTGCAAAGCACACATGATTAATGAGCCAGGCTTAACGATATCCAAAATGATTAGAACTAGCCACTTGAGCTATTGGACTCTAGCTTTCATCAATTACTTCTTAATTATTCTTATTTATAGGCAAAGCCAGATCCTCAACACACTCTCAAGACAGGCTCAAGTGCAAATGGGACTCAACTAATTGTCGTTGAAATTAATCTCTTCTGAAACATGAAATTGAATAGAAACATGCTGGCACCCACGTTCAGATTCTTACTGGGAAATGAAACAAGCCAGACCCAATTTGATATCATATTAGAAGTTGAATTAATCGAATTGAATGGGAGTAACAGAGTGCAGAGCCCACATGATAGATGAGCCAAGGTTCAACAATATTCCAAACGACTGGAACTAATCGTTCAACTAGTTGCACTTCAGCCTTTATTAGTTGTTTGAAATTATTAGCAAAGTAGATTGATTCATGTGATTCAACCCTCAAGCATCCGTTAAGAGAAACGCATAATGTTAAACTTGTTTTGCTCTGTCCCATGTTTTATGCTTAATTTTATAGTTTCTAAGGGACTGAAGCTTCTACATTAAATCAGATCACCATCATTTGTTTAGTTATGCAAACTTGAAAACCACGGAATAATTAGGGTAATGTTATCAAAATTGAAGTCGGAAATGAAGAAATAACAACCCATTGTCAAGTACTTTCTTAAAAATTTGTATGCCGAGACTAAAAAGTATTGGTGGAGATGTCCTAGAATAGGCAGCATTCTATGATCTGCTTCTACATCAAAATTTGTGTCATAGACAAACCTGACTCCTGCAATGATACTTCTGCCCAATCATGATAATCTTCTCAAAGTGTGACTTGATAGTATCCTCTTCCATTGGCCCTTGCAAACGTTGAAATAATTGCCTGGCACTGCCCTGCATGAAAGGAAGCAACATAAAACCACGAAAGATGGGGAAAAAGTTCAGGCATAAATGAATGAGTGACCATGCCAAATTTCTATCACTACTTAGAGCAAAAAAATCGTCTAACAATGAATAAAAGTTCTTGCCTTTGGGATACCGGGCAAAGTTGATGGATAAGACTGAGAAGTCCTTGAATCATCAGCACTATCATACCCATCACCACCACTCTTATCCATTAAGATCTTGTGTCGTTCTTTGCATTCTTTAGGCTTGCGAAATATGCACTGGATTGCCAAAAGCAATAAAGAAAATTTTACTTCTCTATGAATAAAAGTATAACAAAATATGCTAGACAGTTGATACAACCAACAGCAGCAGCAGCAGAGCTAATGAATTTTCTCAAGAATATGAAACAAAGGGACAATAGTATTTGTGGATCAAACACATGCAATTTACCTTAAATTGAAGGGAGTTGTTGATGACATCACTTACAAGCTCCCAGTTAGGACCCATATCATGTACAAGGACAACGAGTGCCTGAGTTAAAGAAAAAATAAAGTCACTTTCAGTACTCAATTGCAACTCTATTTACCTCAAAAGAAAGGGTTTCTAGCAAGAGAATAAATGCAAACCTGGTCTTCAAAAAGTGACCATGGACTTCCAGCACCAGCTGGCTGCCCCGCAGGCACCTGCAAAGGGGATAGAAAATTAAACACAAAGTGAGATGCATAAAATTCGAAGGGGAGATTACCACAACCATGCTAACTTATACCCATACCCTTAGTGCTTTAGTCTTTCTGCCCCGATCCCGGCCAACAATCAATTTCACAACTTTGCCAGGTATATTACTCATTTGGGAAGCAACGGGAGAAGGATGGGATCCACTCATTTGAGCCATGTTGTCATAGATACCATCTAATGGTTGCTTCATTAATTTTGGTTTCTTTGCAGTATGCTGCCCAAATAAACCTAAGAACAAATTTGGAAAAAAAAAAAAATTTGAAGCATGATGTGTACCTACCAAACTAAAAGACAAAGCAAATTGATATAAGATGGAGCATTACCACTAGTTCCATTAGAATCAAAATTATGAGTCTCCAAACCCTTCTTAGAATTTTCTCTCTGCCATCACAAAAAAAATCAACGTTTCAGATAATTGTTTCTCGGATACAATTTGGTTCAAAGGAGAGAAGACTATCTAAAATGAAACAGCGCACATCATATAGGAAAAACTGCAGCAGATAAGTAAGAAAATCTATACAGCTGAATATGCACGCCTATAGATGTATCAAGTACGGATGAGTTGTACAAAATATAATAAAATAAAATGAAATGGAGAAATCTTAACATATGTACGAACCCAATATATTCATCTGAAGGGCACATTGTTGAATTCCTCATTTTTGAGAAGAGATTTACAAGCATTTCACACGTTAAACCAAAAGGAAAAAGAGCAGAAAAGGTTCAATAACCTGTTCATTATGAAAAGAAGCATCAAGTTGCCAAGTCTCATAAGCTGGAACCTACAACCAAAGTGTGACTGTCAACTCAACCATAACATTAGAAAGAAACCCATATAAGAATTACTAGCAATGACCATCAAATCTATTAAAAATAAAGAAAATTAATGTACCAGATACTTGGCCTTCTTCTTCTTTTTTGGCTTAGTTGATGTGTCTGCACAGTCATACTGTAACTGCTCAAGAGCTGACTCAACCTCCACACTCTTCTGGAATTGGGACCCACCATGCAGAGTACTCTGCTCATCCTGAAATGAACTAGTATCACCACTTGAAGCGTCAGTCTTTGCTGGAGTCTGCAGGTACCCAGAAGCTCCAGCAGTAAAAGGACTTGTAAACCTTGGCCTAGGAGTTGTTCGGACACGTTTTGTTGGAATTGGACCCATAATAAGACTACTGGAAGGCCTTTTCCCAATTAACACATTCTGCTGGGACCAATTAGAGAATTGTCTACAAGGAAAATCAGCAGAATGTTTCAGGCTTTTCCGTTTCTTTTGCTCACGTTTCATTGTCTTGGTGTCCTCAAAACCTCTGTGCAGATAATAAGTGTTTGTTTCTCCATCTTCCTCATCATATGCATTGTGGCGATATTCAAAATCTAAATTCAATGATGAACTTGTCAGAAGCATAAAATATTAAAGAAAGAAATCACAAAAAAAAAAAGCAACATTGATACCTGCAGTACCATCATACATAGATGTATCAACTTCCTCCTGTATGCTACTGCCAGTCTTCTGAAAGGGTAAGCGATGTTACAAGATCAGGAAAATTTCATAAAAAAAGAAAAAAAAATGGATATTGGAAACTCATTGATGGTTTGACAATAATTAATTCCAAGACTTTTTTTTCATTACAATAATTACATCTTATAGAATGATAAAACACAATGTGGCACATGGTAAAAGTCATTCTACAAAATGTTCTTCTAATCTGCAAATAAGGTAGACCAAATGAAGAAATGCAGAGAAGTGCACTGATTTTCTTGGTTTACCTCACACTGTTCCAAATGAGATTCAATTGAGATTCTGTAGGTTTCCATTGCACCAGAGGGAACTGCATAAAATAAGCTTTCCTGGCAAGTTATTTGCAAACATGTTTGTATGAGTGATAAGAGTACATCATATAAGATTGACATCTAAAATGCATGTTAACCAGCAACTGAACTGAATGAATTTCAAAATGTTTTACAGTTAAGATAGCAGAGCAGACATCAAATGTATAAACATAACATGAAAAGGAGTATACACCAAGACCATACTTCTGTAAGGTGATCTTCCCATGAAGTCCCAGCACCTGAATCAACCATTCTATCAGGAGTTGCCGGTGCTTCTGCTTGAAGAGAAGGAACTGCAGAAGCATTGCATTTTAAGAATCTTGCAGCATAACCCTTCATGAGGCATGCTAGATTCTTTCCAGGATTTTGGGTCTCCACATCGTAGCATGTTGTCTGTCCATGACCAGAAAACAAGAGCAGTGTCATATATTCATGCACACAGTTTATAACTCAATGCAGCTCTGCTACAGCGCAATTACAAAATTAACAAACTTAAAAGCACACTAACATGTAAACAAACTAAAACAAATTACTAAAAAACCACTTTACCAAAAAGATTCAAACTAAGAATTCCCGATAATTAACCATATTTTCATGAAAGATGAGGACAATAAAATTAGATAAAAAATTGAAAAAAAATATATACTGATGATTCATACGTAATGGAAATGCAGAAGAAGGGGTTAAAAGGACAGATACCAGATTGATGCATTCATGCAAAATATGATAAAGTTATGGTTGTTCAACCAGTTAAAACAAAGTAGGTTAGCACCTTATCAAATTCCACAAACTTGTCCTGTGACAATCCATTCCCATCAGAGCTCTTTGAATCATACTGACCATCCTTATTTACAAACATCTCTGCCAAATGCCAGAACTGCGTAACAGCCTTTGCCAGAGTGAAAGCAACTTTTTTAAGCTTCTGATGCTGATTATGTTCTTCAACTTTCAAGCGAGAGCTAAAAGCAATTTGGTGACATATTTGAGCAGCAGCAGTCATTTTCCAAAGACGCTCCTAAAAGAAAACAGCAAACAGCAGAGAAAGAGAGAGAAAATTGAATCTAAGTGCCAGTAGCATTTTGTTAATCAGAAACATCACGCTACAGCCTGTGCAAAAATTTTCCAAAGAAAACAAGCAAATATGACGCACAAATGACATCATAATCACTTATCAACAGAGTCAGACCTGCGCAAAGTCATTTGCCAGCCATGTCATTTCTTCAAGAACAAAATCCCAGTGAGACTTTTGGTGACTTTCCAAAGGCAAAATTCCAACAGGCAACTTTATAATCCTCTTGCGCTTATCCTGAGGGCAACAGTAGTTCATATACGTAAAGCTTTATGAATAAGGAAATGAGACAATACACATGGATTGTTAGATAGAATGCAGAACCAACCTCTATACTCCGTGCCTCTTCCAAGATAGAATCTTCATAAGCCTTCTCTGCAGCTATTCCGTGGCTACCAGAGCAAGATTCAGGTAAATCCTTACTAAGAAGATCCAAAGAACTCAGAGGACCATCACAGCAGTTCGATTCTCTATTGGAACTGACATCATTCCCCAATGCATTACACAACTTTTTATCAGCCTCAGATGCAGTATGTTCATTCTGCTCTACTACTTCAAGGTTAGAACATTTAACCTCATCACAATTTCCCTGTAATTCTTCCTCAATTTTTGGTACAGAATCATTAACAGATTGTTTTCTAGGAAGAGGAGTATCATCTTCTTTCATTGCATCATCCCTGTTTGCGACTTTGATTTCCTTCTTGTCATTTCCTGTTTCACCAGCCTCTGGATTTTGCAGTGATTTTGATTCTACTGTTTCTTTCATAACAATTCCATTAGCACCGTCATTTCTCTCATTAGTATACACATCACTCTCATTGCTTGCATCTAAATTTAGGCTGCTTTGAGTGCAAGAGGATTCTGAATCAACTCCTTTTGCTCCAATAAAACCATTGCTATTTTGGCCTTCATTTCCATCTCTTTTTGGATCACTGAAGCCATTTAACTGAGTAGAATTCTCAACTTTTGGAGCAGCTGCACCAGGTAGAAATTCAGAAGCATTTGAAGTGACCTGTTCATTGACATCAACGTGGTTGCCATCCCCAGAAGGCACATCAATCGTTGTTTTCTGATCATCAGATTTTGAAATAATATATTTATCAGGTTGGTCATCCCTTAAAATGTTTGCATCTGTAAAATCCAACCTATTCTCAGGGAGACTAGATTTAGGAGGACTGGCTGTTGCCTCCATAGCCTGACCACCATCCAGCACCATGTTTGACTGAACATTTGTGATCTCTGTCTGAGAAACCAAATCACCGTTTAAAGTTGTGCCCTCAGGATGCAAACCAGAGGGAACAATCTCATTATGGTGATTTATTTCAGGAATTGGCCCCTTTGTATCTCTTGAACCCTCATGAACCTGAAATGAGGATCCATGACCACCAGAACTCTGGGCAACATCAGTTGAGCATGATCGAGCACCATCACGATTAGGTTTTGACCTATTCCTTCGAGCATATGACCGAACAACAGCAGAATCTTCTGATTCTTTGGCATTTTGAGTCCCATCCATTGGGGAATACTGTTCTGATGGAGCCATATAACTTCTGCTAGGATGTTTAGTGTTCCTTTCACTTTCAAGAATCTCATTTTCAGCATCAAAATTGTCAGCACTATTGGGTTCACAAATGGTTGTTGCTCCCAATCTGCCACTATTTTCCACAGAGTCACCATGTGGCGATGCAGCCAATGCAAAACTACCTTTCGCTTCACTGTAAATACAACAACAAATTGGTGAAATAGAAGAGAAGCAAATGGTCACCCAATTAGTCATGATACCAACTGTGAAATAGAGAACAAGAAAATTATAATTACCTAGTCACAAAATGTTCTGTTTGATGATTACAAATAGAAGTAGATTGGACACTAACTGAGGCTGCATTCCCAAACTTAAAATCTAACGGATTGCCACCCTATAAATAAGGAAATATTTGAAGTGGTCATCAACAACATGAAACTCATTCAAGGATTAAAAACAGCCCAGAAGCTTTTTTGGATAATTAGAAAGTAGCAAGAAAATCACAGAATAGCCATACTTTCTCAAGAAACTCCAATTCTCTTCTCCTTTCCTCTCGAACACCATACTCCTGTCTGTTAACATCAAATCACTCTCTTATTCATCAAGATTAATACAAGAAAGAAAATCATTTCCATGGAAACAGAGATTAAAGAATTGCGAGTCATGACAAATAGAAAAAAAGAGCATTCCAGCATTACCTAAGTTCTGACTGAGCCCTCTCAATTGCTGCTCTGCGTGGAGAGGTTTTGATGTCAATTCCAACTCCACCGTCAATGACCCCCCCCATGGAATCAACCTCAGCATTTATTAAGAGAGCACATGCTAAACCACATCCATGAATTCCTATATAAATAGCTACGACATTTTCCTTCCCATCAACTCAGAAGCCTACAAATTCCTTGCGCACAATTAAGAAGAGATTAAAATAAAATAAAAAAAAGCAATAAAAACAATGAGAACACATTCTTCCCATAGTGAGCTGAAAATGGGTCAAACAATTGGGGGGGAAGGAAAATAAACTTATACTTGACAAATTTCCCCATGTACTTGCAAAACAAAGAATGCATAAACCATACATATGGCTAACTCTAGAAATGCAAGAGCAAGAGTACAGGAAAGTACAAGAAAAGCACACATTTTAAGCAGCTATAGCATACAAATTATATTACATAGCATTGCCAAAAGATAACAACCTGATACTGGTATTGCACAAAGCCATACATGACAATAAATGAGGAACAGCAACGAGCATGTCTAAAATTAATGCCGATGCACATCTCTTTCTTAGTGTACATGTTGCTTAGGCATCTTACAATAACAACAACCTATTCCGGTTATACAAAACTCATTTAACTACAAGAACAAGAAATAGAAGATACATGTTCCATTAGACAGCTGGTAAGTAACAAATGAAGGAAAGGCATGTGAAATCAAGAGCACCAAGATTATGGTAATTTCACAAAACAAATTGAAAAAAATTTAGGGAGTTTCCTTAAACATACCCATACATGGAGGTAACTTCAGGGAGAGGTGTGGAATGTAAACACAATTTAGAGAGTAAAAGAGAATATGCCAATCAATAATTATGGAGACTCGAGATGTTGAGTTCAATAAATTCATCAATGTTATAAACCTTATTTATCCTGCATTAGTATTTAGAAAATATTATAAGGTAAGCAGGAAGCTACATCGATGTCAAAATGCACCTTGTTAAGTATAAAAACCACATTTTCTTAATATCTATCAACTTAGCCATAAGTTTATCATTATGGGAAGGTGTAAATAGGAATTTACCTCAAAACAGCTTTGTTCATAATGAGGTAAGTGCTTACTGTACCTCTACTTCAGTTCATACACCGTTAAGTCATCATTCCATAGCTCACTCAACCAAAGGATATTCATGTGGAATCACACAGCTATTTAACATGATATATCAATTGCAAATAAATATCATCAAACTAATTGCTAGAACTTTGCAAAGCACCAAGAACTAATGCTATATTTAACAATCAACTATGACAGACTAGTTCAACAAGTTTAGAGTCAGAATTTTAAGATAAAAAATGAAAACCATAAACTTTCGCATTCAAAGAGTAGATAAGAACCGTTGAACATACACAACTTATAACTAATAAGTACATAACCAATAAATGCACTCAGGAATCTGAACATGAGCCTGCTCATGCATAACGATAGCATAAAACACGCTTACTTTCTTCAAATTAAGATATAAACAATCACTAATACCTCGAAAGAAAAAGCATAACAATGAGAAAACCAAGTCACAGCACTTAATTCACGTATTTATAATATGAATGAATAACAATTTAGCATCAATACGTGACAAAGCCACAAGAGAAACAAAATGATGGCATTGCCCCAAAAAAAGAAACCCTAATTTATTCGAATCAACAAAAAATTCAACATTGCAGTTCATTTCTAGGGTTTACAAAGTACAATAACCAGAAAAATTACACACACTTAAAAATAATTAAAGCAAAATAATCACCTGAATTACAAAATTGAGAAGCTAGGGAAGATCAGTATAGCAATTAATTGAAGTATCAAAATCACTTTCTCTCTCCTAGGGTTTTGGATTTTTATGATTGTGGACTAACATAAAAGAAGGGGAATTCCTATTTTTGTTTCTTTCGCCCTAAGAAATAAACATGTCGCTGAAAATGTCAGCCATGGAAACGTGGAATTGCAGATTTTCTGTAATTCTTCCTCTCTGTCTGAAATGGTTCTTCTGTTCTAATTTTTTTTCAAAAAAAAATATTTCCATAAAAATTAAGTTGGCTCTGGCATTTTTCTTTTTTCTTTTTCCTAGATTTCGAAGAAGAGGACTATGGGATCGAAAAACGAGAGCTGTCGCTGTGTTTGGAATGGGCTTGCCAGTGGGCTTGGGTTTAGGGTTTGTTAGTTGAAGAAGAAGAATGGGAGCAAAAAGCCCCTTTGCCCTTCGGTCCTTGGGCTTCGTTTAAATATGTATTTCTTCACCATTTAGGCATGATTACCAAAATACCACGATTTGTACAGGACTTTTAATTAAGATTACATCTCTTAATAATACCTCTGAAACTATAAATATATTAATTTTATAATATTTGGGCTTTTGTTTCAGATAAACTCTTTTAAATAATTTCATTCTATTTATTTATTGATTTATCTATAAATTAACAATTTATGAAATTCAATTATTTAATTATAACAAAATTAAATTTCTATTTTTTTAGTTTCGTTCATGAATAGGCTGTACTTGGGATTTTAGTTTTCCTTGATTGTGTTAATTGCTGCTCAGAAACCGTAGCCAACCCTGGCGCAAGATGCCATATTCCTCCTCAATCAGGAAACTTCCCTCCGCCGTGAGAGAAACAAGGCGGGGGTTCATGTTTATTAATTTTATTTGGTTCCGATTGAAATGATACAAATTAATTAAAAATTTAATGAAGTATGGAAATTGTATTGAAATCAGAGCATAGAGTAGACGTAAAGATCAAAAATGGGCATGTGCAAGGTGGGAATTTAATTTAATTAATAATGACATCTGTTGTCTAGAATCTGATACAGGCTCTGCTTTCAAAATGTTATATATTTATTTTATGAAAATCGTCCAAGGAAGAAGTTAATATGAAATGATTCGTCTTATTTGTACGGAGAAAGGAGACTGGGTTTGTTTTATTGGATAGTAAAATACAAAGTAAAAGTTATAATCTGAATTGTCACGAAATAGACAGAGACGAGTGGGCTCGGTTTCTTTTAGACATTCCAATGCTGTCTTTAATTTAATTTTAAAACAATTTAAATTACTTGGAGAGTTTTTACGTAAATTAATTATTGATTGAATTCAAAGGATGTTGTGGGTATCTCGAAACTGGAATTATGGGTCTAGTCAAAATAACTGAACAATAAAATAAATTAGTTATTTTTATATATACCCAGGTGTAGATGATAACTGGTTCAAGCTTATGCCTTTGACCAATTACATGAATTAGCGTCGGGATTCCTTTTAAGCATTGTTTAAATGACGTCATTAAGTTTGCTAATATGAGCGGTTGGCCTAACAGTTTCATATTAAATTAAATTGAGCTTTTCAATTTATTTTTTATTTTTATTTTTTTTGAATTTTATATCATCAATATAATTTTAAATGAAATTAAATATTTTTGATTTCATGTTAATTTATATGCATAATAAAGATAAAGAAAATAAGAAAGGAAAATTATTCATTTTTTTGTTACAAGGAAAATAAATATTTAATTTGAAAATTTAAAAAGATAAATTACTGCATAGAAATAATTAAAAAAAATGTTTAAGGATTGAGATGATTTCATTTATGATAGCAACTATTATCTTAATTTGAATTCATTTTCCTTCAATTTCAAGGGTCAAACGATCAAGGAAGAGGACAAGAAATAAAAAACGAAAAGAAGGATTATTTTGTTATTTGTTTGATGCGATCTAAATTAATGAAAAATATCAATTTCATCTATTTTTTATTTGGCGTAATGAAAATGAAAAAATAATAAAAGAAGATATTTATCAAACAAGAATGACAAATTTCAAGATATATATTTGTAAATTCTTAATTACTTTGATATTAATATTTATTTTTTCTATTTTTTTATTTGATTCAAAAATCATTTAATTTAACTAATAAAAATTAATTTACAAGTACTTAGTATTTATAAACTAATTTGAGTTTATAAGTATTCAAAATTTTAAGTAATTAAGAGTTTGATTGATAATTAGATGAATGTTTGGTGAAAATTAGTTTATAAATAAATTTATTATTAATACGATTAAAAATGATATATAATTATTTTATCAAAATATTGATATATGTTATTTTTTATCAAATATTTGAAATTTATCTAATATTTAATTTTTTATAATTTAATATTTTATTAAAATATATCTGAAATCCCAAATAGACAACATGTAAATTAATCAAGAACTAAAAAAAATCAAAAGTATAACACAAAAAATTTATAGTTGTTCGATCAATAAATACCTATATTCACTTACTCAAGCAATTTACTTGAGTTTTCATTAATCAATCTTAACATTACAAACTCGATTCTTCAATTTAATAACAAAATCATAGTGTTTTATCGATATTCACACCAAAACTCTTACAATGTATTTTCAAGGTTCACACATAAAATCTCCCTAAAAAACAATCTCAATTGCACTAATATCGCTTAATACATAAGCTTTCATCAAATACCCAAAATCAACACATCTAAAATCAAGAACGAGAGCAATACAATTTTATGAGCAAATAAAGAGAGATTTATGATTAAAGAGTTTAGGTCAACAATTACTTATTTATAAATACAAGAAATCAAATATAAATAATCTCTATAAATTTAAATGATAATTGGAGAGTATGGTCCATTAGAGAGTATAACTGTACATGCAAGTGGTATGACTATATCACAGCCTAAACTAGTTTGATATTAATTGGGCAGTAATATTTGTATGCCTGTATGGTCAAGTAGTACACTCGTACCAAACATACTCTCAAATCTTATATGATCATTGGAGATGCATTAAATGTAAAATAGAGTCGTTATATAACATTTTCAAAAATTCTAAAAAATATGTATTTCAATCCGTATCGCCGTACATCTTCCCGTATGTCCGTACGACACCCAAATACGGATGCAAAAAATTATTGAGAGCATTCGTACGGCCGTACCAACAAGTGGTACGCCTGTACCAAACTTTATGCACAATTGTATAAACCGTACAACCTCTCGGTATGCCTGTACAGCTTACCAAACCAAATGGTACGCCCGTACGTGTTCCTGTACGTCCGTACCAAGCTTAAAAATATTCAAAACTTCAATAATTTTCACAAAAAATTGTTTGTTAACATCGAAACTAAAATTAAAGACCTCAAAGTCCAACAATAATTATTTCAATTTAATATATATGAAAAATTAAATTTTATATTAAGATGAATATTTTTATATTTAAATATTATTGTTCGTATAACTTGTAATTTATTTTAAAAATTCATAAATCAATAAATTCATGAAATAGAAATCAATAAATTTAACATAATATAATATATTTAAAAAGAAATTATAAAATAATTAAAAATATAAAATTAATAAATATATGTATAGAATTTTTAAAAAATAAAGGATAAAAATATACCTTCAAAACAAATCTAAATTAAACAGTAATATAAAAATTTATAATATGAGTTTTGATTTTAAATTTATAATATGAGTTTTGATTTTATATTAAAAATAAGGATAAATGATGAAATTTTATAATTATATAAGAATAATATGATCAAATATTTGATCAAATAAAATTATAAATATCATGCTTATAAGTTTTAAAATAATAAATTATTCTTACTTAATTTTTTTTAATTCATAAGCTTTTAAATTATGTGAAATAAATATATGTAGCTTGTTTTAAAGTTTATAAGTTGGTTTGATCAAATTATAAACTAAAATAAATACTCCTTTGTTAGACCCTAGGTTTTGATTGGTATGACACGTGTGAGTCAATTTAAGTTATTTGCAATTTTCTAAGTATTTTTGTGTTTGGTACGGGCGTACCACATTTGGTACGGGCGTACCACCCTTTGTACGACCATACCGTCT
>CANYBF010012440.1:0-16549 GCA_948192965.1 Dalechampia spathulata | reverse complement strand
TTGGTTTCCTTTTTGATAATAATATATGCTAATAATCTCATACATGCCTTAACTCACACATATGTTCATGTTCAAGTACCCATATTAGTCATACTTAGGCATAATAGCATGTAATACATATATTTTGATCTATAGGGCATGTATAAAGAACTTAGCATTCATGTTTAGAACATAATGCATTAAGGTCATTATACACCTCTAAGTATGTATACATATGTATAAGATAGAGTAATGAGGTCCAAGTATGCATAGCTTTAAGTTTAAAGCTAAGATCATGTATTATACTCGACTTATTATCTTTAGGAATCCATAATCATTCATGATAAATAATTTCCATTAAACCTTCATTAATTATGAGCATATAAGCATAATTTTATCTTACAATATTTCATACTTTGAAATTAAGCATCATACATGCCTTTTGGCCAACTTAAGTTCTTACATTATAATACAATGCATTAAGTGTATTTGTGCATTATTGACTTCTATTTGCATATATGGTTTTAGGAGTCTAGAATGTCTATTCATTAGAATGCTATAATATACAAGTCAAGTTACCATTCATTTAACAAGGTACACTATTCATATGGTCAATTAGTATTGTGCATATGGTAAATTACTATTCTTATCAATACATTATGATATATAACTTTTTAATATCTCTTAATAAGTGTATAAGATTGTGCATTTAAGAATTTTAAGCAAGTTTGTATGATAAATCACTTAAAGACTCAAGTTGGTATGCATATTAGTTGAAACATATTTTATCTTTTAATACCTTTGCTCATTATATAAGGCTTTTGAATAAGTAAATGACCTTTAAATTAAATAATTATTAAACCATTGGAAACTATACTCAAAGAGCTTTTGACCGATATATTACACGCACTAAAACTCATCCAATAAAGCCTCCAAATTTTGCTTACAAAATCACTCAAAACAAGTCTTTAAAGTCTACACGAATCGTGTACAACTTACACGAGTCATGTAGAACTCGTACCTTACCAAAATGTACATGTTTTAGGATGCCTGAGAGCTACACAAGTCATGTAGAGCATACACGAGTCGTGTAAGACTCGTCCTCCCATAAAAACACTTGTTTTTCATCATTTTTCAGCACCCAAAACACCCCTAAATGGTTCCTTAAGCTTCCTAACTCATTCCTATGACCAAAACACCTTAAAAACACTTCCAAAACTTGTCAAAAACATCAATTTAACATCATTTAAAATCCAAACATGCATCAAATGCAATTCAACATAAGTTTACTCCATTTAACTCCAACCAACCATGAAGTAATTCTAACATTCATGAACATGCATGATCTCATTCTTCCATCAGTCATTAAATATAACAAACCTTCTAAACATCTTTAAACATAATTTATACACCTTAATCAATAACTAACATGACTAATTCAAGTGATATAAGTTAGGGTTTAACATAAGTTTTACATATCAAAAAAGAAATTCATTTGGTTATGCATAATATCAAATTCAATAACTTAACTTCCTTATTCTTTCATTATTCCATTAAAGTCTTCCATTTATACATAATCAACACAACCCTACAATAGTTTACTTCTTTATCTAAGATATAAGAAAATATGGAGAAGAAGAAAACATAAGTAGAACACAGAACACCAAAATAGCATCAAAACCAAAATTTATGCATAATTTACCTTGGAAAAGTGTTTTCTCTAAATAAGGATGAGAAGAAGAAGGAGAAGAGGAAGAAGTAGTATGATGGAAGGGAAAAGGATGAAAAAAATGTTTTATGCATATCCTTATGATAATATTGACTTAAATATAAGAAGGACCAATCATCAAGTGTCATTTGCCAAGCTTTGGTCCATTCCTTAACCCACTTGCTTATATCTTCTTAATCACTTATTTAGATCATTAATTTAGATCATAATAATAATATAGACATAATAAGATAAACATACATCAATATAATATAGACATACATGATACATAACATGGTTTCTAAGAATAACCTCATCTTTTCATAAAATGCTATTTATATGCCAACTTTAACTTATACATAACATTGCTTCTAACTTTTTTTGAATTTATATTGATACATCTTAAACTATACTTTCCCATATAATAACATATTAAACATGCCAAGGTATCACTTTCACATATAAATTCTATCATGAAGCTTCATTCAAATTATTCAATAAAAGCATAGCGGATTTGCATTTTTAATACATATTCACTTCTACACTCATCTTTTCACCTTGTTTTCTTTTCTTTCTCTATAAATTCCATATCATATGAAATTTCCATGATCTATAAGACATTTCATTTCATATTTATCATGTCAAATTATTCATGCATCATATCTCATTCATGCATTTCACAAACTAATCAATCTTTCATCATAACATATGCATAAAATGCATACATACATGGATGTTGTGTGTTTATAGATATGAGAGCATCTTTTAAAATTTACATAAATATCATGTCATGCATAGATTTAATGCACTTTTCAATTGAACATGAGCAAGTAAACATAGAATATGTGCACATTTATCATGGTAGTGTAAATGAGGATGTTACATAAAATGAAAATGATACAGGTTTAACGAACGAGACTCATACTTCTCCACAAGCTATCAATAAGGGTAAAGCAGTAGCAGGTTTGTGCTTTTCACTTTATGACCTTATTTAAGGTCTTGAAATGATATCCCTATATTTAAATGTTTGTGTTATTCATCTTATGACCCCACATAGGGTCTTAAAATGATGATTTCTCACTTAATTGCTTATGATAGAAATGTAGTGAGATTATATTATGAATGGTATAATATGATCATTAGTGCTTACGAGTATTTAAGCATGAGTTATGCATCATATCATGAATCATCCATGTATAAAGACATATTCATGACATATCATATAGAGAATATAAGGGGGAAAAGAAAGTGATATACAGAGCAATGTTCATTGATAGTGTACTGGGTCCTACAGTTATTATCGATTCTCTTGATGGAATCATACAATTATAATGTCCTCCTACGGGAGATGAGTATCAATACATACAGAAAAGAAAAATGGGTTCAATGAACCATACAATTATAATGCCCTCCTACGAGAGATGAGTACTGGTATATAAAGGGACCCAATTTCGAATTGAGATTATGCACAATCATACAAAAAAGAAATGAAATTTTACAGGAAAATCAGAGGGAGAATGCAAAGCATGAATATATTCTCACAGACATACATTATCATTCATATATCATGAAAGTGTAGTAGATGGAATGATGAATGCATTGTAATTGTGCTTATATAGAGATGTACATAGAGTAATGATGTATAGTACAATATTTGATATAGATAAAGTTACAATGGATTCTTTTATGGTATTTATCCATATTATATGCATTGATTATAACAGTTAATGAGTGATGCAAAATGATATGATATGTTACAGTTATATCGATTAATGAAGGGTTGCATTGATTTGACTTTAATATGATATTTATGATATGTGTTCATGTCATTTACTTATTTTATAGCACCATTGAGTTTTATATTCAGCGTTTATCATTTAATGAATGCAAGACCAAGACCTTCGAGTGAGAATTTAGGCTGATCTATCTACAGTCAGAAGAGACTACGATTTCAGGGAATCTCTTTCTTGAAGTAGTTTGGACCAATGTAACATACTTCACGGTGTCTTTGTTTATGTAGCTTGTTAAATGAAACTTAGCAGCAGTAATACTTATGTTATGAATGTTTATTATATATAATATCAATATTACCTTATGATGTAAAATTATGAAATATACAGATCTTATATAATGAATGATGGTGTGTTTATGCATGATAAACTTAAGACATATGGTTAAGGTATAATGGATGCATACTTTTATGTATTGTTATTACACATGTCTACAGGTGTTATCGGATGATAGACATATCTAAATGAATATAAAAAATTGTATAGATCCCTTGTGAAATAATTAATGATTTCCTTGCTTAGAGGATTATTAACTATTCTACGGGAGCATGTTATGTGAGGTTAGGTGTGACAATTATGATATAAATTCTAATATCCTGTAATATTTTTTATATAAAAATAGAAAATAATAAATTAAAAAGTCTTTATTAAAATAAGGTTCTCATAAAAATCTCAACTTTTTATTAATATATAATTTTTTTCAATATATCTTTTGATGAGAAAATTTCATGATATAATTTTTAATCATCTAATTTCTATTTTTTGATATTTTTAAAACAAATATGTTTTGCAGTATGCTAGAAAAGAAAAAATAAAGCTTCTCACATGTTAATTTTATCTATCTGTATCCAAAAAATATATCTCATGATACATAACAAATCCAATAAAAGTAAATAGTATTCAATAAAATAAAATACAATAAAAACTAAATGAATATTGAAAATGTTAAAAGATTTTAAAAGAATAAGAAAAAAAATATTTATTAAAATACTAAATTTGACAAAAGAAAAAAGAAGAAGACAAAAATGATGTTGAGACAATAACACACCAAAAATCAATGTTAGAACAAGGATGAATGGTGATGACAAAACTGGTAAATGGCGGAGGTTGATTTTGAGAAGGAAAAAAAAAAAAAAAGGAATCATGAGTGATAAAAGAATAAGAAAAAAAGGAAATAAAAAAATTTAGGATTATAAATATAATTTAACATTCTAAATTTGACATCTCTTCATGAAGTTGTATTTTGAATATATTAATACCTAAATTTTCATTTAATAACATACATATTTATTTATATTTCAAGTGTGAATCAAATTAAAAACTATAATATAAATAGGAAATATAAAAAATTTTATTAAAAATTGAAAATCAAAATTTTCCTATTTGTCATCGATGTATAATTAGATAAGTTCTCATCATAAATATATATTATAATATAAGATTTCCTAATATAATATGAATAGAAAAAAAAAGGAAAAAATATTGATTTTATGAATAGAAAATAAAAATAAATATCACCTTATACATGGTTCTTTAGATCATATTCTTCAAGTTATGGATTTATGCTAAGGTTTGGTGCTAGGATGAGCCTTGTTGATATCTTTTTTGAGCTGTTTAACAATATTCTTGAATTGATTAAAGTCTGCAATGGCTTTGTCAACTTTAGGTTTTCTTTCTTCTAGTTCTTCAGGATTTAATGGTGACTGAAGAAGATCTCTGACTTCTATGAATTTCTCCCAGCATTTTATGGCTTCTTCTTCTGGGTGGTCTAACATTACATGGATGATTGCCTGCAATAAGATTTTAGTTAGTATAGAAGGAATAATGGAGTGCTGATTCAAGAAAATATTATTTATCGTTATCTTCGCCTTATTTAGAGGTTGTCGTGCATCAGAAATTTCTTCATGGTCGTGGCTAAGGCAGTCGGAACGCAAAGCCTCCATACAATCTCCCTGGAAATTGATTAGTGGTAAGATTGTGGATATTATAATAAATATTGCAGTTGCAGGTTTCGATACAGAAAATATAGATGAATGCGAGGAACAAAGACCTTGTAGATGAGCATTTCAACCAGCAACATTTCAATTTCATAAGCTTCTATAGATTTCTTTTCCCTTCTGACAGTTTCCAACTCTTTCTGAAGTATTTCCATGGCAACCGATTCCTTTCCGCTCATTTCCAGCTTGGAAACAGCACTCTGTTTACAAGAAAAGTGATTAATTATTGATGATTAAGATGAAGAACGTAATAATATCAACGAATTACCTGAAGCTTGTTGAAATCATTAATGGGTTCCACTGCTAATAGAGCCCTTAACTCAGTTTCAGCTGCATTAAGCGACGCCGTATCTCCCCGAGCTTGATTGAAATCCTTCAATCTCTTCAATGCCAATTTGCCTCCATGCTGATCTGTTATAGACATAGATCTTCTGGCCATCATTTTCTCTTGTTTTTCCAAATAAACACGTTTTGCACGTTTATATGCCATGTAACAACCGGCAATAACAACGGCTGGAGTTGCTATTGCTGCCATTGCTCCATACATGGTTTTCTGTTTGAAATAATCCAAGAAACTTTGCAAGCGAAGATTGAAATTACTCATTAATGAAGTGGAAAAGTTTCTCCAGATTGGATGCCCGAAAACACGTGGGGCACAAGGTTTCTGGAAGTTATTTAAGGTTGTCAAATCAAACTATTCACATTGCAGTCTTGCTTGACGAGAAAAGAAACTTGAGATGCATGGAAGAACAATTGCTGGTAAGATTTATTCTTCTCGTAGATATTAAGGAACGAACTTTTTCAAGTTTTTCTTCGAGAATTCTTATGTTTCAAGAAATAGATTTGTGTGATTTGCTATACTTTAGTAAGAGGGAAAGGAACAAGAAAAAAAAGATGTCCGATGAATATTACAGGATTCACAAGTTCAGAGATGTAATTTCTCGAGCATTACGTACAATTTCATGTCATTAGCCTGAGAATGTGCCTTGGCACGTAAATTAGATAAAGGTTGTCTTCTGTCGGAAGCAACACAAAGGTTCTCTGAAAAACCTGAAAGACTCCTTTTAATTCTCAATTTGTCTTCATTTAATATAAAATCTTGAACGAGGAATTTCTAAATCCTGAGAAATATAGAAACTGCCATGGAATCTATTATGTTGCTTGGCAAGGTTTCATCGGTTCCAAACCTTGTGCCCAACTATTCTCCTTGGAGTTTTCTGCAGCAGAAGACCAAGCTTCATTTCAGCTTTAGTAAACAGACATCTTCTTCGCTGAGCATTGGCAATACAAGTCAGTTCCACAAACTCAAGACAACCTTCCGTCCTGCCATTCGAGCGTTGGAAGGATCGTCAATACCTTCAGGAAATGACACGAATGGTAACAAATTGGCGAGAAATGCGCTTCGGGCGTCTATCACTTTGGCTTGGGTTGTGGGAATCATTGGTGCCAGCTTGAAAATGAACACCAAGGCCATTGCGGGGCCAAGAGAAAGGGCTACGAAAGCTCCGCAGGTCGTAACTGTAACTCCTGCATACCCATTAGGTGGGCGGTATGCGCTCAAGTCGTTACTGGACATCAACGTGTCCCTGGCTTCAAGTCGAGTAGACCCTCCAAGACTACCTTCCAGACTGCCTGAAAGACCTTCAATGGAAAACGTTAATGAGTTTAAGGTCTCTTTCTTGACAGTTATAGCATTCTGCAATTGGCTGGTCAATGTGCAAGCTGTCTCGGCCATCACCTAACCAGCTGAGGAGCTGGAAGACAAGTGAGGGAGCTTCCTGAATTATCTATGTTTTCACAATAAACCAATACATTCTTTTTTGTAATGCAGATGAATTCGGTGCGGCTAATGAAACACGGAAAATCTGAAGAGGCAGTGTCATTTCTAGAAACCACATATAAATTCTATGAAAACGATGTAGAGCCTGCATACAATGTGGGGATGGCATTGATAGAAATTCTAATATGTCAGGTACCCACAAACTAATTTCCTGGATTCATCCTTATTTCTTTCTTTCCTTCCATCGTCAGTCAGTAAATCTGTCTGTTTAATGATGCAGGGAAAATACACAGAAGCATTGCAGTACTGCAACAATTTCAAGGACGAACAGTATCTACCTTCTGATGGTCGTCTTCCTCTTTACAAGGTTCGCTAGTTTCTTGCCATCCCTAGTGTCATAAATTTCACAAAGCTTTCCATCGTATCCTGCTGACATTACCGCACAGGCGATTATATATACAATGTTGGATCAGAGGGATGAAGCCAAAAAATGGTGGGAAAAATACGTGGAAACTGTTGATGCAGAACCGATCCCAGGACAATTTTAGGATGTAAAAGCCTAAGCATATGGAAGTTTGAAAGCTCAATTTTTGCTCATCACATTTATACAACAAACCTTTGATTGAACAAATGAAAGAAGTAAATCCTTTTCATTTCTTCTGGAAGATTCGTATTCCTTCAACAGAGAGACAAGAAATTCTTCAATCCCTGATCTTGCACAAGTTAAATAATATATATATATATATACACACACATACATATATATTGTTCTAGATAAAAAGTATTATCCACCCTTTCATTTGTCTGAAAATCGGGAAAAGAGAAGTTTTTGCTTGCCATGTATATAAGATTTGGTAATGTTTGTCGAGGATTCTGTATTTTCCCATATCAATGGTCAGTGTGGTATTTTGCATTATAGAACATCAGTTCGTTCATTTTACTAATACTAATATCAGATATTGGCTCAATCGGCTGCTCATCATCTTCCGAGGTCAAAGGGGCAAAATTTGCAGGTTCCCTGCTGTATTCATCTGCAGAAGCATACGCCCGTAACTGATTATAAAATTGATCATTAATTTTAAAGCTATTGAATCCATAACATTGAATCAAAGTAACGTACACAATTAAACAAGTCAAGCCTCACCATAAATTGTACTCAAGGAAGTTGCAGGAGCTGTCGACAAGAAGTTGAGGCCGACATAAAATATGAGTGCTAGAAAGATGGTGACCATGGCGTAAGTTGGGATGGCCAATGCCCAATACCTGAAAGAATTTCAGGAACAAGCTTTAGCGCATTTTAGCTGATGAAATGACCATACATTAAAGATATAGAACACTTTATTTGTTTTCTGTCAAAAGAAAAAGAAGTATGAATGGCAGAGCAAAATTTTCTATAATGAATTAAAGCTAAAGGCAATATACAATGACACCAACCTGTCAGGATAGTAAAAGATGCCGATCGAATGTAGCCAAGGTTCGGGAAGATATGCCCACACCAGAAAAATAACTATTTGACAGAAGAACAGGAATTAAAAGACAAAACAACAAGAGAAATTGATAGAGCCCCCTCACAGAGAGCTCGAATTGATTTTTTGTAAGAAAACAAGATAAAATTATATATGTTCCAGAAACAATGGAAGCGGAACACAAATTACAACAGACATAGAACATACATTCTTAATCAGTAAGTTAACTCATGGCCCCAATACAAGCAACGGAAAAGGATTCATGAAATCATGAACCTTAACCAATCAATAAAGCCTTCATCACAGAAAGAAAGCACAAAATTCATATAGTGTTGCTTGATAATGCATAAACTATCAAATTCAAGTCATAGCAATCGTATAAGTTCAGACAATAGAACAGAATGAAATACTGAACTATGAACTTCAGAACGAAATTGACCTGTAGCGACAATAGTTGTAATATTCCCCAGAAAACCATAAACTTCTGAAGTTTTCGGTCCATGGTCTCCCGACACTCCGAATCCAGAAGGCTTGTCATCAACGGATACAGTTGCCCTCCTTCTCTTTGAGAAACTGAGGACTCTTCTGGGACTACTAACAGAATATTGGTCTTCCATGACTTGCACTTTCAATACATTCTGGAATTTCAATGTAGTCAAGGAATCAAATGCAGAAATCCAAGAAACCATATATCTATACTAATATATAAAAGTAAAGTAGATCTGCTGTTGATTATGAACAGTGTATTATCATCATGACCTTCAAATTAAGATTATTTTCCTATCCTCAGCAAAATCACAATGTTTTGTTTTGTTGCATATGCATATATATGTGCGTGTATATATATATATATAAAGTTTGTCATCTCGTTAGTCGCACAGTAGAAATCCCTTTCCTTTGATCATAGTTCCTTCTCTACGCCTCAAAACAAGGTAAAATGCTGACTCCTTTTGAAAATTGTAATCAGCTAACGTTCAACCATCTCTCATTTGTTTGCCAGAAAAAAAATCAATCTTTGCTGATCAGGACTTCTTAGTCCAAACAATAGTTATAACCCAGTTCATCAATTCAACCCATAAAAACATAAATAAAGTTGGATCGAGGAAATAATAGCCGATGAACAACAGACCCATAAAGAAAGAGTAAACGAAATGAATAATTGGTGAGATGGGTACCTGAATCTTGCCGACGATGTCGCCGCTCGCGAATGGTTTTACCGGTGAGGGCCGCACCACAGTAAATATAAAATATAAACTATTTATTCTTAAAATATATACCCACTAAATAAATAAATTTACATTTTTTGAAATTTACATTTTATTATCATAACAATTACTAATTTATAATTAAATAATTTTATTGATAAACATTTATTATTATTATTTTAATAAAATCATTTATTTAATATCCATCAATTACTTTGTTATTCGTTGGGTCAAATATCGTTGAAAAACTAAATTATTAAAAAACACATTTATAAATAAATTGATAATGTTGAAGCAATTTCTGTAACATTAATTCCAAGAAAGGTTAAGATGTCAATTTTAAAAAAAACAAGAAACAAAATTACTCATGAAATAAAATGTTTAAGAATATTAATTTGAAATATTTATGAAATTAAATTTATCAGTATTTAATATTGATATGTTATAAGTTATTTTTAGTTTGGGTCAGTTTGACGGGCTCCATAGCTTTGATTCCTGAGACTCAGAATCCAGAACCTCTTAATCAGTTCAAACCTGTAAACTTATGCAATTGAGATATTCCCTAATACGTTGAAACTGTTTTTTGATAACATTATAGCTCCGACCCAAGCAGCTTTTGCTCCGAATAGAACCATTCAAGACAATGTTTTAATCACTCATGAAGCTTTTCATAGTATTGTCACTGCATCTAGACATAAAGAAGGTAACAAGACTATTATATTAGACACCGAAACAACATATGATCTAGTTAGCTGGCAATTCCTCGGAAGTGTCATGGATAGGATGAGGTTTTCAGAGTTCCTGATATCTAAAGTCATGAAGTATGAATGTATCATCAGTCAAATTTCATTCTTATAAATGGTACACCCACTAGATGGTTTAAACCTACCTGTGATATCAGACAAGGTGACCCACTCTCTCCACATTTATATCTCTTTATTGCTAATGTTTTGCCCGGTCTGTTTGTGGGGGCAGCTGATTCAAGGGATATAGGTGGATTTAAGATTACCCGTGGATGCCCTGTCTTTCTCTTCGCTAATGACAGCTTAATCTTCGGTCCAGCTACCGGGGAGGAGGCGAGAAGAGCAATGTCAATTTTGAGAAGGTGAAACCATGCTATAAACCAAAAGGTCAAATTTTCGAAGTCAAGTGTTGAGAGCAAAATCTGATGCTCTTAATTTCCTTATTAATAAAGTTAGTAGCAAAGTTCAAGCTTGGAAGAAAAATGTATTATCTTGGGCTGATAGAGAAACGTTGATCAAGTCGGTGGTAATGCTTATCCCATCTTATATAATGTCATTATTTTTTTATCCCTATTGGTATGTGCAAGAAGATATAAGAAAAGATTATTAATTTTTTGGTGGGGAGGGAATAGTGATAGACACACGATAAAATCTAAGTTCAAGGGAGGTTGTAGTTTCAAAGACTTGCATCTTTTTAATGTTGCTATGATCGCAAAACAAGTTTAGAGAGCCATCCAACATCTGATGCTTTGTGGATCAGAATTCTCAAGGGAAAGCACTTCCCACATGGAGAGCTGTTATCAACAACAAAGAGGAACAAT
Organism: Dalechampia spathulata; assembly: GCA_948192965.1. Taxonomy (NCBI): domain Eukaryota; kingdom Viridiplantae; phylum Streptophyta; class Magnoliopsida; order Malpighiales; family Euphorbiaceae; genus Dalechampia; species Dalechampia spathulata. The sequence continues at coordinate 5,060 of CANYBF010012440.1, read as the reverse complement.
GCATCTTGGATTTGGTCCAGTTTAGTAAAGGGAAAAGAACTTATCAACTTGGGAATTTGATGGAATATTCCAAGCCTTATGGAATTCTACCACTCTTCCTAAGCTAAAACTCTTCATGTGGAGAGTTTGTAGAAATAGAATAGGGACCCAACAAGCTCTGTTCAAATGAGGTATTGCTCATTCTCTTTGTTTGTAATTTATGTGGAATGGAGTTGGAATCTGCTGAACATTTATTTTTCTTCTGCCATAGGGCAAAAGCTGTTTGGTTTGCTAGTAATTTGGGGTACAGTCTAAGAAGAGAAGGTTTCCGCGCAATGATCAGGTGGTGGGAAAAGTTGGTAAATTGTATTTGTCATGTAGAAAATGAAAAGGTTATTCAAGAAATAAATTTTATTTTGTAGTAAGCCATTTTTACTGGTAATTCACAATCAACCCAAAGGAAGTTATTGGTAGAGCAAATGCTGCAATCTGCTAATTTATAGAAGTAAAAGCATTGGAAACTAGAATTAGAACGTATCAACAGATGCAGAAGTCCCCAGATACATGGTAGTGAAATTCATTGTTGATGCTTCGTCTCAAGAACGGAAGGAGAATCAGGGATAAGCAGTGGTAGCCAGGGATGACGCAGCTAATTTGTCATTTGTCTTCGACCTTGCAAGCTGGATAGATTACTGTAGAATGATGTCAGTGTTAGGGTTGGTATCGAATGAATTCAGCTAACTGATCAAAAAATATATATATATATATATAGAAATTTGGAGGAACTATATATTTTTGTTGTCCCAAGATACAGGGATAGATATATAAATGGAAAGTAAATCGTAGGAAAAGAATGTAAATGGTTATAATCCATCCATATAATACTCAGTAAACTGTAAATATATGTTGACCAAACTACCACGTAACGATCCATTACCAATACTCTAACGTAAAATAGAACTTAACAAATGAAATCAATGAATTATCTTCTCCGTCTTTGCCTCATCTTTTGATCTCTTATCCCATCTCAAATTCTTCCTCTCCGCCGCTTTCACCTTCGCTTCCAGTCAGAAACCTGTAATAAACCGAGTCAACAAGGAACCAGAAAAGGAAAAAGATGAAACCTTTCCTTTTTTAATTGATTCCTTTTTCAATCTTCTGAAGCCCTTTTATCATCCTTCAGTTTTCATGGTTGACGAGATCCATGTAAAACCAAGAGCTTCCTGCCATATACCCAGTTGTTTATCGGATTCAAAAAATCTGCAAAATGAGTCGTTTGTTTACAATCGGGTTAATAACAGCATGGTACTCCTCAAATATTGGTGTAATCTTATTAAACAAGTATTTGCTTAGCAATTATGGATTCAGATACCCAATCTTTCTGACGTTGTGTCACATGATTTCTTGTTCATTATTTAGTTACATTTCAATTTCATGGTTAAAGATCGTTCCTTTACAGACTATAAGGTCAAGAGTTCAGTTTTTTAAGATTGCTGCTCTTGGGATCATTTTTTGTTTGTCTGTTGTTACTGGGAATGTTTCTCTCAAGTATCTTCCTGTGTCGTTTAATCAAGCTATTGGGGCTACCACTCCATTTTTCACTGCCGTTTTCGCTTATTTGATGACATTAAAGAGAGAGGGTTGGGTCACTTACGTCACTCTCATTCCTGTTGTCACTGGTGTCATCATTGCAAGTGGGGTAAGAACTTGACATCTTTATGTTTTCCTGTCCAAAACAACATTTTCCCCTGATTCGGTTGCTCAGATATGCTCTATCATCCCACTACAACTCTCACCCAGCTTTCTAGCTCAACTCGGATTTTCCTTTCAATTTTCCTTTGCTTTCTTCTGTAATGATGAATAGTTTATTGCTTTTGGATTGTTTTCTAGTGTCGATATGTGTATTTTTCTTCGCTAAACTTGTTACATAATGAAGGGAGAACCAAGCTTTCATCTGTTTGGATTCATAATTTGTGTTGCGGCTACAGCGGCACGTGCACTCAAATCAGTGCTTCAAGGAATTTTGTTATCATCTGAAGGGTAATCAAGTTTGTCTTTTCTGATTTATCGACTCTGCCAACTTCGCCTTCTACATGCCATGATTGGTCATTACTTTACTTTTTGTGGTGATTTATCAGAGAAAGGCTTCACTCAATGAATCTGTTAATGTACATGGCTCCAGTAGCTGTTGCGTTCCTTCTTCCCGTAGCAATTTTTATGGAAGAAAATATGGTCGGGATCACAGTTTCCCTTGCAAGAGACGATACCAAATTCATATTCTATCTTATTTTCGATTCTGCTTTGGCATATTTTGTCAACTTGGCCAATTTCTTGGTTACTAAACATACCAGTGCCTTGACTCTCCAGGTACAATTCCTTGTTTCTTTCATGCATTTCATTTCAGGACCTTACAAAATTTACATTTGGAGCCTCACAAGCAGATTAAGATATGAAAATGGTGGTGGTTTCAGGTTCTGGGAAATGCAAAAGGGGCAGTAGCAGTGGTTATATCAATTTTGCTATTCAGAAACCCAGTCTCAGTGACTGGGATGTTAGGATACTCAGTAACAGTGATGGGTGTAATTCTCTACAGTGAAGCCAAGAAAAGGAGCAAATGAAGCATCATCATGTGGAGTATACAGCTCCAATGATATTTTTTAATAGCTTATTCACCACTGAAGCTGATAACTCTAATTTTATGGATCGTAAGTCGACTGTTCGTGTAGGAGAGTTGGCACAAAATTTTGCCTTTGATGATTTTCCTTAACAATTGTGTAATTTCCTCCTTCAATGATCAAAAGATGATAAGTTTTGCTGTGGTGCTCCCTTTTTTTCTTTTTGGTTTGCCTAATCAACTCTCTTTGTATCATTCTCCATTGACAATTGGCAACTTACAACGTACTTGAGGCATCTTGGAATTCCAATATGCCTTGCATGATGCTATCAGACCCGCAATTCTATCATGCTATGGTGGCCAGGTTACTAATTTTACCTGCTTGAGAAAGAACCTATTTACATGGACTCAAATGATGGAGCCCAAGAAATCATAGCATTGAACGAAACTTCAGTGATTAATTCTACGGACTACGAAATGATAGAGTTTTACATATTAACCAATCACGAAAACAGCTAGTACAGATTCAAAAGCTCAGTAAGCGATTCAGTTAACATAAGAGTATAATGACAAGTGAAACTTAAACTTGGGGCTTTGTCTCGTCCTCATCCTCTTCGATCTTAGGAGCCAAGTAGAATCTGATATAACCCATTTCAGCAATCTTGTACTCAACCACCACAGGCAACTCGGAAGACAAGCTTATGGTAACCGTGTTTGACAATGGAGTTGCCTTAGTGAAGGAGTTCATGTACCTCAGTGCAAATGTCAAGGACACCGGTTCATTCATCTCAACTATGGTCGCATCTTCTGGCTGAAAATTCAAGTAACCATATATCAGAATGCTCATTTGATGATATTTACAGCATTCTACTTAAATTTAACATGTGAAAAAGTACCAAGGAAAATTGTAGCAATCTATTATCAAGTAACAGTTGGCGTCCAGAATATACCTTATCCACTGTTGTATTCTGCCTGACAACAATGTTTGCAGTCCCGATATCACCTCTTGTGGAGAACTTTACACCTTCCTTTGTCACAGAAATGATGACTATTCACAAATAACCGCAAGTTAACACAATTTGGAACAAAAATGAAAGAACGAAGCAATATTCGAACTCAGCTCTTAAATGAACACAGTTGGCATACCAGTATCACCAATGCTTGCAAGATCTTTACAAATTTTAGCAAACTCAGCTGATGGCATCCTGACTATAGCATGATATTCTGCCTCAGGAATTCCCAGATGCTCGCTATCAATATCCATGAGCTTCATCTCAAAATCTGAGATCTTGTCTTGCGCTAGAATAAACAATTAAAGCGGAAAATAGAGAACAGAATATCAATTTCCAAAATTATAAATGCAAAGACCTTCTCAATAGAATTTAAAAACATTGCAACGGTTGAGTTGCAATACTATGTACCAAAAGCATCACCAAAGCAAAAGAATGCATCCCCAAACTAGTGATTCAAAGTAAGAAGATCAAGAGTCCAGTTATTGGGCATCAAATAAGTTGCTTCTAACTTAACTGCTGACGATTAATGCTTTCTCCTTGCGTCTCAAGATAATTTTTTTTACCACACGAGATCAAGAACAGCGTAACCATCATACACGGACAAATTAATTAAAGGTACTTCGATTCATATTGCTACAAAAATCACTAGTCTTTCAACTACAATAAAAATCTTGAAAATTAATAAGCAATTAGAATCAGACGACAAATGCTTCATGATTAATGTTATTCTTAATTAAAAAAAGAAAATATAGCAACTAATTCTTTTCTTAATACCCACCGCCAAAGTAACTAATCAAATCAGAATTCTGAGTAACAGAGAATTGCTCGCCTGCTAAACAGAAGAGACCATTTCCATTTCAATTCTTTCATTTTCTTTAACAGACGCATGCTCAAAGCCAGACAAATTAACAAAAATTAAACAAGCCAAAACTTAATTTATCGGTGAAGCGTAAAGAATAGCTTACTGGGGCTTTCAAACATGAAGGTAACCGTATCGCTGCCATCGTCAGCTTTGATAGTGATGATGTCATCATTGCCAGAACATTTCAGCATCTTAGACATATTGTTAAGATTCATTCCCATAGACATGTTCCGGTCACATCGATAATGCTCGAAGCCCTCAGATCTAAGTAAGAGAGCAACAAGAGCCACGTGACTGGAGTCCATGGCTTGAAGAGAGAAACCAGTAGACGAGCAATTGAAGTTCGCATCGTTCACCAGATCTTTGATGGAATCCAGCACCTTCTTGAGCAAAGATCCTTGCACCAACCTTAGCTCCAACATTTTTGATAAGCTTTTCAAGTTAGGGTTAGGGTTTTGGTCGACAGAAAAGAAGATAGTACAGAGGAACGGAGCGTGGGGAGTGAGGGTTTAAAAAGGGGAATTGGGAATTGGCGGGAGGGAATTAGACTCAATTTTTTTCTTATAAAACTTAATATTAACAATATACTTTC